>CAJQUN010001053.1:0-116690 GCA_907163345.1 Haberlea rhodopensis
TTTTCATATGTTGACAAAAAAGATATCTAAGATATACTATAAAAAAACTTCCATATATAATAAATTTTACAAAGTAAACAGTTTTTTTAAAAATTAATCTTGAATTGAAAGAGCTTTTATATAATAAACCATCTTCACGTATACATAAATTATATATATAGTGATCACCTGATTTGGTTACTAGTTAATCAAATTATTAAAAATCAACTTAATTAAATTAATGTCAATCTGACAAAATTTAGTAATATTTCGAAAAACATTTAGTCAAAATGTAGTAGTATCAACATATAACCGCTTTATCAAAACTATAGTTGATGGTAACAGTGCAACTCAAATCTTTTAAATCATACAACAAATCAAGTATCACACATCGATTGTTCTCCTGCTATGGATAATTGTTTCAACGCAACAACATCCTCTTTCAAGGAATTGCACTCCTTGCAATCTAAGAAAAAATAATATTTGTTAGTGTTAGAAAACATCGAAACGTGACGTTTGAGTTGTTGCACGGTTTAAAATATTTGAATTGTACAATTACACCAACTTTAGTTTTAGAATAAACAATAAATGTTTGGTCCTATAATTTACCAACCTATTACCCCATCCTTTCGAGATAAAAAATATAATTGCTCACGCCTTTCATGCAATATATGTCTAGTGAAATTTGGCATGGGATATAGTAATACATATTAAATTTTAAATATATTTTTATATATTAAAAATAACAATATTGAATTAATTTTTTTCGATTAGAATGTCTATTGAATTTTATATTCTGTACCGTTCTAGTTCCTTTCTCTTTTTCTAAATAAAAATAGTGGTATCATCGAAAAAGAATTGCTTGAGGAAACAAATAATGTATTTTGAAGCTAAGTCACATAATCTACCCCCATGCACGCACTGACGCTTCGGTGCACTAAGTTTCACTAAGTCGCGCACTATGGTTAAACTTTATTGATTCTCCGATTTTTTTGTGCTCATATAAATTTTCATGGTTTCTCGCCATTTCGGTTGTCATGAAAATTCTATTAGATTATAACTAGATATATAATACACACTATTATGTAACGACTTCATGAAAATACATAAAAATATGTGAAAGATTAAAATAATTGATAAAGATAGTATAACAAAATAATGATAGTTTTGATGATTTTTTTTGTATGGCAATTAACTAAAATGAACTTTATAAATAAATTTTTTATTTTTATTGAATTATTTTAATTATTTATATTAGTCATTCCATATGATAATAATATAATTCTGTGTTAATGATATTAGTCATTGACTCGTCGCTGAACACATAGGTAATGTTGATTTGATTTTTCTAATTCATTATCTTTTGTTTTAAAAAAAATCAAATATTAATATTTCATTCTTTAAAATATATTTTTCGAAAAAGAATAATTACCCTTATTAGGAGAGCGGTTTGATAAAGATTTGATTTGTTATCACTGGTTTTAATTTTTTATAAAGCTATAAATATTAAATCATACATATATGATGTAATTTTAATACTATTTAAGAACGGTAAAGCAGCAAACATAGATAATTGACATTGTAAAAACCTTAATGTAGATTAAACAGTTTAAGAATCTTTTGAGCTTGTATTAATACCCCTCTAGAATCCAACAACTGTCCTAAACAACCAGTTTTCTGTCTCACCTTCATCTCCAACACCTCCCTCTCTTTCTCACTTCAAATCACAGTATGTACAGAACAGCCAAGCTAGAGTACCAAAACAAATCATGCAGCAACATCACAACCGATAATGGCCGTTTGAAACTCTTTGGCTTCAACATGACAGGAGGTAAGAATCAAGACCAAAGCCTTGAAGTTGAACTCGAGCCCTCCAAAAACAAGTCGGCCTCGCTGGAATCCGGTGTATTCCCCGCGTCTGATGGGCGGAAGTATGAGTGCCAGTACTGCAGTCGTGAATTCGCAAACTCACAGGCTCTGGGAGGCCACCAAAACGCTCACAAGAAAGAACGGCAGCAGCGCAAGCGTGCCCAGATACAGGCCAGCCGAAACGCCGCCGTCTCTTTCATGCGTAACCCCATGATCTCCGCCTTCACTCCGTCGACCCATCTTCTCGCCCCCGCCGGATCTATGGTGGTCCCTGCGGTGGCTGGTCAATCTCCGTCGTGGGTTTACGTTCCACGAGCGGCGGCGCCGTTCCAGGTGTCGCATGGCGGTGTGTTTCCGGGTTCGACGAGCGGGAGGAATGTGGGAGTGGGGAGTTTATCGTACACGGGGAGTCCAGGTGAGTCGAGCGTGAATAATATTGGGCCTCAAAAACAGATTAAGGCCCACAGTGGGAGACTAGATGGGCCTTCATTGAGCAGATTTTCAAGAGCAGATGATGGGCCCACATTCGATGACGCATTGGGCCTCGATTTGCACCTCAGCTTAGCTCCAGCCGCGCCGTAGAATGTTACTGTGTCGGCTTGGTTATTTAGCCGGACAGCCGTTTATGGTTTGTCCCTGGTTGAATTTGTACATTTTCCGATTTATTATTTTATTTTTTCGTGATCGTATTTGATGGAAAGATTCGCGCATAGTAAAATGTTCAAATAATATTAAGCAAATCGACTTAATTTTTGAATAATTTTGAAATCCTTTAACAATTTTCAATTATTTTTTTCAATTATAATATTGGATTTCAAATAATTTCATTGATTGTTTTACTTTCCAAATTTTGAATGGCAATTAATAAGATAAATACATGTCCTGGATAGTAATAATTGTGTTACTATGAGAGCGATTAGCATATAAAGTGGACTGTTTTGTCGAGAATTGTCTCATATTTGGAGTTTAGAAGCTATGATAGCTCTTTATAAGATACATGAACTACTCCACTCATTGTCAATTGATTTTGAGTTGGAACCACATATTATTAACATGCTATCATAGCCAAGTTGTTCATGGCCACTCCACACATGCGATTGGTTACTCCACCGGCGGACTCACCGTCACACATGTTATCAGTCCATGTATATATAATATCACACGTGAAACGTTGAGAATTTCTCACATTGGGAGTTTTAAAGCTGTGCTAGCTCTTTATATAATACATGGGCTACTCAACTCGTAGCCATTTGGTTTTGAGTTGGAACCCCGTGTATTTTTAACATGTTTTACGTTTTAAAAGCTTGGAACTGCACCATTTACGGACTTTAATTTTTTGATGAAATCGACAAACACACGATCCTACGATTTATTATATTGGTAAGTGGATAATATAAAATGAGCAGGTTGTCTCATAATATCATTACAAATGGCTAAGAAAAGTTAATAATTATTGAACAACGATGAAGATCCAATAAAATTTTAAATTTTAAAATATTATATATCTAAATTACGTTCAAATAAAGATTAAATTTTAGTCTTTCACAAAAAAATTCAGGAATATAAGGCAGTGATCAATCCCGCTTCTGTCTCTGACGTGCATTAATATGTAGACCACTTTAAAAAATTAGGGTTAGAATATAATATTTCTGGAGATATTGTTATCTGATCCATACAAAATGAGAACCCATAAATTCATTAAACAGGTGGGGAGCGTTTCAAAAGGCGAATTAATGAATTTTGAAAGACAAATTTTATAATTTTTAAAAGTTATATATGAGCTCCTGGCCTAACACAGCCATGGTTCGCCGTCGCGGTAGCGGTGTCCGCAACGAAGGCATTCGTTCCAATTCCAACGACATTTCACGGAACGGTCGCAGTTATTGTCGCTGAATTTTTTAAAATTAAAAATAAAGTTAATTAAATAAAAGTATCTAAACAATTATTGAAAAAAAATTAAAAAATTTCCTTTCCGTCCCGTTCCGCGAAGACCGTAAAATAGCCGATATATATACGTATCCGTTTTAGCCTGGAACGTTGCAACGGAAGGATTCGTTCCCATTCCGTTCCTTCCTTTCCGGTCGTTCCTTCCCGTTTATTCACACCATGAACCCAGCTGGTAAGAATTCATCTCCACTTTGGAGATACTCGAGTTCAAGTCTCGCAGTGTGCGAAAAGTTATTTAGCCCTTCCCCCCCTAAAAAAAAAGAGTTATATATGAGTGTCTAAAAAATATGTACAAATAACGTATATTAAAATTTCAATACTTTTACTACACCTTTTCAAACTTAACATGTAAACGTAACTCGTGGTAAAAAAAAATTTAAAAATTGTTCACAAGTAATGTATTTAAAATTACTACAATTAAATTTGATTTATATGAAGAACCAATAGATTTGAGTGTTTAAGGAAGCCTACGTGTAAGCACGAAAACAAGATAATGTATTACAAGAATTAAGCACCTAAACCCTAAAGTTTGTGCTTAAAGCAGCCCACAAATATTTAAAAACCAAATCATGAAAATAGTCAAAAGCATAAGATAATAATTATGACACTTTTATTTTATGGGTGCAGAATTGTGTGTCTTAAAATTTGTTATTACATGATTATATATGTCCCAAGTCGGGCGCTCAATTTGCATGCCTCTTCATGTTTTAGGAAAACTAAAGTCAATGCCTCATCATTCTTCTCCTTTCATGTACACATACTTACATGTATGCATGTGTCTATCATGGAAAAGTAGTTGGCGGGTCTAATTATGTACAGTTGTGCTTGTATGGGTCTGGGGCTCGGAGTAGGGCATAATGCCTTCAAAGTGATATTGGTAGTATATCTTTGACTTGTGGAACAAAGTGAAAATATGCATGGGATTGATATCAAGAATATTTAGAAGCGACCTCTAGAATCTCGATGTTGGTGGATGTGTCAATAACATAAAAGTTGTCGGTGGATCTAATTATTCATAACTGTGCTTGTACGGATCTGGGTTTGGATTACGATATAATGTTTTTAAAGAGATATTTGTAGGAGCCATTTCTTGAACTTGTGAAACAAAGTAAAATATGCATGATAGCGATATCTTGAATATGTAGGAGCGACCACTAGAATCTCGACATTAGTGGATCAATGAGTCAAACCGCAATGTATATTGTATTCTAAATAATGAGTGATTGTTATACTCCTATCCCGTATCAATGTATAACGGGTGTTTGAAGTGAATTTTAGAGAGTTATAATGGCCTTTTATAGTAACTTGAGTTAATTATTTTGTATAGCGAAAATAAATACAAAGTACACTTACATGGAGACAATAGATCTCATTGGTGCCAAGAGATCGGTGGCACATATATGTTATACTTGAAATCAAGTTTTTATTTTCACTTTATAGAACCAATTAACCCATTCAATATTGATGTCAGATTTGGTTCAATCCGTAATCGATCTAACTGGTTTCAGATTGAATCGATTTAAATCAGATCGGATCCAGCGTGGTTTCTTATTGGTCCAATCTGATAAACATTTCTAGTTATGTACATAAATTAAATTTTATCATGTACAATTGCTTTTGGTGTTAAGAAATCTATAAAACAATTAGATATTATATTAAAATTAATAAATTTGAAGATGATTTTTTAATATTATTTTATGATAAGTAATTAAAATAATTATTTAAGTATAATTTTAATTAATTTTAAAATTAATAGTACTTTATAATCATTTTTTAAATTTTTTTAGATTAGAGGTCATATGGTCATTTTGTGCTTTGAAGTGATACTGACATCCACACCATTCAATTAATTAGTCAAATATGACCAAACACTCCCTCCCAACAACTTTCGTGTACGTGACTTGGTATGTAATAATTGTGACATATATACAACATAGTACTAGCATATGAGAATGGTTAGCAATAACATTTCATTTATGATCTCATATCACACTATAAATCCCACAACCATTATGAGGATGCATGTATAAGCATGCATTGAGATTGATTTGTTATCGTGATGTGTGAATACTTGATATTGTTGTTGTGTGTACGAATGTATTGGAACTATTGTACTGCTACGGTTATATCGATTAGCGCTAGATCAGGATATTTGCTGTTGTCATATCGTAGCACGGGATGTTGATATGTCGAAGCGAGGGATATCATTGAGCCGATGATATAACGTAGTAGGGAGATATTATGTTGATTAGTGTAGATTGAGATCATTGTGTTGATGCTTATGTGTTGACTAGCAATGGATCAGAATATTTACCGATGTCTTATCGAGCGCTGGATTAGGATCTTTGCCGTTGTCATCTCGTAGCGTGGGTCGCTGATATGTCGAAGCGAGGGATATCATTGCGCCGCTGATAATTCGAAGCAATGGATATTATTGAGCCACTGATGTACATAATATTTGCCGCTACTTTATCGGACGATGAATCAGGGTATTTGCCGCTGTCATATTGTAGCGCGGGAGGCTGATATATCGAAGCTAGGGATATCATTGAGCCGCCGATAACTTAAAGCGATGGATATTATTATGCCGCTGTCATGTTGAAGAGATGAGTTAGGAGCAAAATGCTACATGTGATATGAGTCACCTCTTGAGTCCGAAAGGAAAAAAGTGCTACATACATGTGAGTCGGCTCTTGAGTCCATGGATTATGCTGCTGTATACATAGCGATGGATTGTGCCGGTGTATACGTAGCGATGGATTGTATACATAGCGATGGATTGTGCCGATGTATACGTAGCGATAGATTATGTCACTGTATACATAGCGATGGATTATGTCGTTGTATACATAGCGATGGATTGTGACGCCATTGGGCGATGAGTATTGATTGTGCACCGCCGTTGAGCGATGAATATTGATGCGTTGCTATTGCATTAACAGTATTGTGAATGTCATGTGTTGACATGTACCATCACGAATTGACGAGGATATTGTGAATGTCACGTGTTGACATGTACCGTCACGAGTTTACGAGGATATTATGGATGGTTGACGAGGATATTATGGATGTCAGGTGTTGACATGTACCGTCACGAGTTGACGAGGATATTGTGAATGCCATGTGTTGACATGTAACGTCACGAGTTGACGAGGATATTGTGAATGTCTCGTGTTGTGACATATACCATCACATGTTGACGAGGTATTTTACGATAATACGATATGGCGGGGCAAGGATTTACATATGCCACTGTTGCGATGAATAATACATATATGGATGTATGTATTAAGTTGTATGATATGAGTACCACTGGTTGGCGCAAGATGGTGTGTGTGTCACAGGTTGACACAAAACCATTATGCCGAGCAGGTTTGCTCGATGGATAAATGGTTGAGCCGTACAGGTAAGTATACTGCATCATGTGTTGAGGTCAATGTGTTACGAGTAGTGGCACCTTTGGGTATACTCGTTGAGTTGGATATGGCCAAGAGACTTGTGGTGTATGTAGTGGTCGAGGGACTTACATACATATATCGATGTGGTGTATGATGAATATGATCGGACATACACATGAGAATATGTAGATAAATCCTATTTGGTTAGGATTGAGATGTGATTGAGTGAGGACATTGAAATTTCCCTTGTGTATCCGTATAGAGAAATGTTAGATGATGATCTACTATCTCTAATTATTCGTAATACGAATTAAATTCATGATGTGATTCATGAATTAGGAAAGTGATTGCGGTAGGAATATGGTACGGTATTGTATACCGGGATTGAACGTAAGACACGTTAGCAGGTTTTATATAAACCTAAGGAGGCAGCGATTTGCTAGCCAAGTATTGTGATTTATTGTTGCAGTAATATAGTGAGTTTGTTGTAACCACTATACTGCTTGTCGGGACCAAGTATGTTGAATCGTATGATGATACGATGAGAGGCTGTAGTGGACTATTGTCACTATAATGCTTATAAGTTTGAGGTAAGAGATAGGAACTGGTATTATGACAGCTCAGAATTGTTGGGAGTACCAACGTGAGTGTCAACAAGTATTGTTATTTCTATTTGAGTATTTTTGCATTGAAGATGCAATGGTGAACCGTAACAGGAATCGTGTGATATGGTTAGTGTGATAACACTACTATATCGATTGTATCTCTTTGGGAGGTTTGGAGCAATCCTGTTGTGGAGACAGTTGGTATCAGTTGCGGGTTGATTATGGATCAACCATGGTAAGCATTACTGGTGGTGGACTGGGTAATGGTTCCGTGTTATTTGTGAGACGTACGGGGAGACGTCCCTAGTTAGATACTTGAGAGTATCTGGGTATTATTATGTTAGTACGGAGCATTGTTGGAGTGTATACGTCGCCGCGTATACAGACTTGAGAATGATATGTGATAGTAGCATCAATGCACTATCATGAGATGTTATGTGTTTATTAGTTCAGGGATACATTTCGGAATAAATGTATCTAGATTATTCGAATGATGGTTCGAGTTGGAGAGTCATGGATGCATGACATTATCCTTGTGAGGAAAGATGTATTGATATACCTGATGGGAATCTTTGAAAGATTCGATGAGTCGGTGCGCGTGGTGTCGGTATTGAATTCACACCATTAATCATTGGTTTGTCAACCATTATTCCATCTTGAGTGGGAATAACTGAGTGATTGATAATCGTGTCTGGGGCTTGTGTATATGATTGTAGATACCCAAGCCGAGTGTATTAGGTATGCATGTGGGTGTGTTTGGCGTTCAAGCATAGGTATCGGTATGCATGTATGAATGCCAGCATTTTATGCTTGTTAATTAGCAAGTTGATGTGCTTGAATTAGTGAATCTCTGGTAAGAGATTGTAGTATCCTTGAGATTGGTAATCTCAATGGAATGATTTATTCTGAAGAATAATTGTGAGGTTTTGGTTGACTCTCTCTCCTAAGAAAAGATTGTCGTATTGTGGGATAATGAGGTTCGTTGTTAGTTGATTTGATGGTCATTCTTGTATTAGAATGGTTATTCTAAGGGTAAACAAGGGACGACCAAAATTCGAATTTGCTTGGTGTCGTTGTCGACACATGTGGTGAGAATGCAATTGCATGTTCTCTATGGAATGTTGAGACTTTGTGGAGTTTCAATAGTGTGTTGGGACCAAGATGTGATTCCTTGAAACACACAGATGTTGACATCTGTGAAGATGTGTTTTTGTGTTGATCGGTGGTCGTGAGTTGCCCTATTCGAGTTGCAAATGGTGTAACTATTCCTTGATAAGTACGATTCCTTTTTTTGAGATGGAATTGGAAAGGGGAAAACAGAGTTTAGTATGGTATATTGTTGTATACTGGTGGCTTCCTTTATGGCGATGTGTATTTGGCATCGTAGACCTAGTCATAGAGATGTCATTGAGATGATATCTATGTTGGAATCAAGAATGATTCGAGTAGATAGCAGTTGAGGTTGACTGTCTGCTTTGGGTGGTTAACACCGAGGTATGTTAACATCTTTTAAGGATTGTGGTGGTTTGGGAGAATGTCTCCATTCCAGAGCTCGGTGTGAGGTCGGTGTCCTCGCAAGTTGGTGTTTCGTTCATGACTTATTCATGAATCAATACTATGTGATCGAGTTGAGTTGCGAGGTTCTGTTGGTACTTGGAGTATGCGTGTGCAAATTTCGATGACAAAATATAATTAGTGGGGGATAATTGTGATATCCAAAAATTTTGTGTTAATCCCGGAGTGATTATGATCCTTAATGGATTTAAATTATGAGATAATTACAGTATTGAGACTCCCGATGATGTTAATCCGATATCGCGGTTGTTGGATCCAATGGTTGAGATTTATTTTAATTGAGGTGTTAAACCTTGGAAGTGTAGTGGTAGTGAGATTTGGAGTCTGTGGAGCTTTGGATTGAAGTTTGTGATGTAATTAGTGATCGTGAGATAATTATTGAACTCACATGATTTTTAATGAGTTATGAGACTCGGGTTTTTTGAGCCTTGGTACTATATATACCAAGTGGACTTGGTGTTCACTCATTCTCCACTTCACCTCCCTCTCTCCTCCACGCCTTCGCCCTCTTTCCCCCAACCTTCTTCCCATTTTCCCCCATTTCTTCCACAGAAGGAAGAATCGAGCATGGCTCGATTTCGGAGCGAGATTTCTCGAAAATTTCTGGCAAATAATTCACTGGATCTCGGGACAAAAGCAAGGATTAACTCTTGATATTCGATTATAAAGTACGTATAACGTACTAGCATAGTTAAATATATTATTATCATTGTTAGATGAATAATATATTCTTGTTGCGATGAGTTATTGCATATTGGGAATTACGGTCTATTGAGCGAGCAATAAGTATGATGTTGTCGCTGTTGAGCGAGCATTGGTTATGATGCCGTCGCTATTGAGCGTGCGAGGGGTTAGAATGTCGCTGCTATTGAGCGAGCGATATTATACGATATGATGGAATGGTGAATCATTAAATAAAATATATTTGATTTCCGTAAATCACTATTGAATGATTTAACAATAACTGATTATGGAATTGACGGCTTGAGCATGTGAATAGTTAATCAATGTAATAATTAATTGATTTGGGAGTTTGATGATTTTGGTTATTGTGAGAACATTATCAACATGTGATATCAATATGGTAATGGTACACACATGGAGTACTTTCTGACTTTACAGTTTTAAATTCTGTAAATTATGAATTGTGATATTGATGATGTGGAGATTGTGTTATTGGTATGCTCACCCAGTGTGTAGGCTGTTTCTGTTGGAACAGGTAGAACATGTACAATGTTGGCTCTGGAGTTGAGTTCGAGCTGTCGTTTGGAAATGCTCACAGGACTGAGGTACCAATATTGGTATTGGGTAATATGTTTATACAATAGATATACATTTACTTATTCAATGCTCGCATGTGAGCATTCTTATGTGTATATGGATTGTATGAGGGTTTTGAGACTTCTCTTTTCGTTTATGATTTGCATGCAATTAATTAAGGGGAATTGCACAATGAATTGATAACATGTTAGTGTGTTATGAGGTGTATACTTATGCTAGTTGAGCTTTATTGAGAATTGAACAATAATAAGATTAATGTCGAAAATTTTATAGATGGCATGTTAAGGTCATCGACATGTACGAGAATTCCCTAATGTAATAAAAGTATGCACCATTAATTGTGATAATGCACTAATAGCAGCTTAAGGTCGTGGGGTCCTTATAGACGTACTGCTAATTTCGTGGCACATCACCTTGCCTCTCATGTCGTTAGAGGTGGACATTTGTTTAATTGTTACGAATCATGACCTTTGTTTGTGTGTAAGGATATACTTAAAGATATTGAGGCTATAATATGAATGCATCTTCAATTTCAAAATAAATATAAATATTATGTATGTATATGTTACATGCATGTTAAACGTGGGACGATTACACTAACTTCCATAAACAAATATATGCTTTTATTTACTGTAATGTTTTACTTACATATTTGTATAAATGAATTTACAAATGTTATCAGTTATCAGATGACTCTTGTCCTTTGGGTTGCTTGTTTTTCAGAGTATATTAGCTCGAGTGTCTTCTGCTTTTTTTTTTTTTCAATTTACATTTCTTATTTATTTCACAAATATTTTATTTTTTTTTGTTATGAATGCAATTTTTTTTCTTATTAAGTTGCCCTTTTTTGTCAAAATTATTTCCATATTAAATATTAAATTCGAATACTTTTCATAAATATCTATTTATTGATCTTATTATTTTATTACTTTTACTTAAATATATTCTACATATTTTTAAATTTAATGCATGTTATTATACTTGTTATCATTTTAGTTTTAATTCCTTAAGGTTATGTTTGGCTCAAGGATAAATGGGAGATTGATTACACAACCTTCTTCATCCAGTGTTTGGCTCATGTATAATTTATCATGACGGCCCGGTGAGCCCAATATATCCTCATTACTTACCATCCTTACTAATTAATATTTCTCTTTCAAAAATAATAAAATTATTAATTAAATAATAATTAATAGTAAAAAATAATTAATAACCAATAATAATTAAAAAAACGCTTAGTTAGAATAAATTAAAATGAAATAATTTAATAATATTTATGATAAAAATAATAATTATATAATAAAAATTCATATTAACTAATAAGAGATAAATTTATAATAAATAATAACAACATAAATAATAAAAATAATAATTAATAATATGATATGAATTAATAATAAAATAATACTAATAATCATAATTAAAATAATAATATATAAATAAGGATTGTATTGATTAAAATAATACAATTATTATTATTATAATACAATTATATATAGGATAGTCATATTTTGTACATGTGTATGGTATGTAGATGGTGAACGAACACTAGATACTGGATCATTTTGTACATGTGTATGTGTATCTCTAGAGTACATATGTGTATTGAAGCAACTTTTGTAGTATGATTATATATTGAAGCAAGCTTTATAGTACATTAATGCCTATTTGTGCTTTACTTTGATGAGAGATTATTTGGCTAATTGCCATTATGTTCTGGAAATGCATGGAAGACTTGAAAGTGCAAGTATGTACTGACTTGAAATTGCATGTCCATGATTTATGTATTGACATCAAAATGACAGTATATATTTCAGACACGACATGCGAATACCAATTTTTGGTTCCTAGTTCATGTAAAAGTTCGGTGAAAAAACTATTCGATGGTGTTTTGATTAATATTAATTAATTATAAGATTTTATTAATAATTAAATTACATACATAAATTTATTTTGATTAATTTAAATTTAATTGAAATAAATAATAGAAATAAGTACAAAACCTATTCGAGGGTATTTTTGTTATTTTATAAATAAAATTAATCTAAAACAACTAATTATCAAGTACACCAAACACAATATTACTTATCATACTTTATTAATCATACGAAACAAACATAATATAACTTATCCATTAATTTAACAATCAAAACACTTTTCAACTATTTTTTATATGTCTAGTTCTATTGAAAAAAAGGTTTTTTAACTCCTAAAAAATGCTTATTTAATTATTTCTGAAAAAACATTTACCCAACAAGCGAAAACAACAAAAGATAGATAAAAACTAGGAATATGCCCCAAGTGGCATAGACGGATTGGTAAGGGTTGAGGTGATGTGAAGAGATTCCTTTAACTGGTGTTGGACAAATTATCCACTAAAATATTGTTGGGGTTTTTCCTGGGTTCAGGTCCTGTTGGTCCGCTATCTCAGAAACATGTCATCCGTGCACATCCCTCGATTTACCTGGTGATGATCCTGAGGGATCGTAGTCGTTACCTATGAATTAATCAGGGATAAGCTTGGATATTTTGGTAAACTAAAAAAAATTAGGAATATTATTCTTCCAAATGGACAAACTTACCGTACCTATGACATAAAAAGTCATTATTAGCACTAAATTACCCATGAAACCGTCTAACATGAATTACAGCTATTATTTTAAATAGTCCAATTTAAATGAGGATCAACCTATTTATTATACCCAAGAATTAAAATAATTCTGTAATTTGTTTTTGGGAAAATAGTTAATTTAGTCATATAAATTATCATGTTTTAATTTGTCTTCCTCTAACTCGTCAAAATTGCTAACTTGTCAAAATTGATCATATTACAGTAAGTTTGTATTTTCTGTCTTTAGTCCTATTTTTTCGGAGTACTGACATGATATTGGCATATCATGAGTAATTCCGACGTCATGCCAACAATGTTTGGCACTATATCGGTAATTTTCAACGTCAATCCAACACTTTGGTGAGATATTAGTAGAAATAAAAGTATATACTAGTTCAATAAGACCCACTTTTATCTATTTAGATAGCCAATCTAAAATATGACAACTTCGCACAATGAATTTGAGTATTTTCTCTTTTTTTTTTTTTTTTTTTTTTTGATTTACAAGGTATCAGGCTTTCGCCTGACTAATCCTTGGGTGACGGAACCGGCCCCTCAACGCCGCCACCAGGTAAACCGAGGGATGTGCCCAAGCTGACAGACATCTGTGGGAGAGGACCTACAGGCCACGACCCCAGAGCACACCCCCACAATATTTCAGCAGGGAATGAGCTCCACACGAGAATCGAACCTGGCGCCGAGGGGATACCCCCTACGTCACCACAGACCTTACCAACTCGGCTATGCCCCTGGGGGCAATTTGAGTATTTTCTCGTAGCTGTTCTCATGTAATATAGGCAAAACCCAAAAGTTAATGAAATTATATACCGAGTAATGACTGATAAAAATAAATTGCATACATCTCTATCTTATAACTAATTTATAAAGTCTAATAAAGAATCTTTAAGACAAATTACCTTGCGGCCGGTAAGCTTTGAGGGTGACATGACATGATTTTAATACAGGGAACGGATTCCTGGTTTAATGTCTTTCACCGGAGCATTCATTGAATTATTGTGTTTTTTTCCCATTTGTTGCTAGTTTTTAGCTTTGCGGCCTCGAGAGTTCATACTACTGTTGTAGTTTGTGACAACAATAAACTTCAGATTTTTTAAATAATATAATATCTCAAGCCATTACGTTCGATCGTTCTCCTGACAGGGATAATTATTGCACTCCATGAACACTTCATACTTTATAAGTAGTTATGTGAAATGTTATACTACTAAAAAAATTTGTATTAAATTTTTTTGTGACAAATGCAATATTGAGTGCTGATATTGCGTGAGATATATTTTAACTAGATTGTTGATATCAAATATTATGAGATGTAGGATCTAACACTTGTTAAATAAAAACTTAAAACCAATAATTAGTGGTAATGTTATAACTTGAATATTTAAATTTTACGGTAGCTTAAATATCATGTTTCGATTACTATTTCAGCAATGAAAATTTTACACCCTAAGAATATTTGTTTGTTTCACATAAATTGTAAAATACTGCAATTACTGGGGAGATGGTTGTTGGGAAGCAATAATTGTCATATTGAAAAAAACGATTGAAACATGGTGTTTATACTGCCAAACAGTTTGAAAGATATGAATCACAATATTTCTTCAAGTTATAGTTCTTTGTAAAGAGGCAATACACAGGTGAATATATTTGTTATGTGATTGAAAAATGAGTTAGAAATACAAAAA
Organism: Haberlea rhodopensis; assembly: GCA_907163345.1. Lineage (NCBI taxonomy): Eukaryota > Viridiplantae > Streptophyta > Magnoliopsida > Lamiales > Gesneriaceae > Haberlea > Haberlea rhodopensis. The sequence continues at coordinate 14,969 of CAJQUN010001053.1, forward strand.
AATCTGTATTCAAGTTTCTAAATATATTTATATTTAATCATAACTAAAATATTTATTTCTCGAGTAGATATAGATTTGACTTTAAAAAATCATTGACCCAATTTTTTTTGAATCCAATCAATTCAAACGAAAGTGGCATGTGACAGCCCCTCCTATGTAGGCCTGAACACGATCAATTCAAATGAAAGTGGGTGTAGCCATGGCGGACGTATAATTTTCTGAAAGAGAGCAAAAAACTTATTAACAGAAAAATGAAGTGCAAAAAATGTTTTTTGGTTCGAAATTTAATTTAAGGGGGTACAAAAAATAAATTTTGAGGAGTAAAATATAATTTTTAGAAGATAAAACTATAATATTTTTTTAAAATAAATTTAGTAATAATTTTTTTTGGACAAGGGCACTTACCCCTTTGCCAACTCACACGTCCACCCATGCATGTGACAGCCCTCTTATGTAGATCTGAACATGATTTCAGAATTGACGATTCCGATTCTAATAAAAGGTAAAACTAACCACCTGGACATTTTCGCTCTCAGTTTCCAATGGTTCCGGTTATAGTTGAAACCTATTTTGAGCTAAAATTTATTTTTTAAAATTTAAACCCAAACCGAAGTTGACGACACAATATGTAGGACAATAAAACTAATTGTTCAACAATTTATTATAAAATAATATTAATAATGTTGGCTTTGTTTACTTAAATCGAAAGATTGAATCAGAAAAATGAATTATACTGTAAACAGAGAAACAATATACTTAACACAACAGATAAACCGAACTACGAAAAACAGTAAAGTTACAGAAGCAGTGATAAATAGAAAGGAATAAGAATCTGGAAACGATTCTGAACGAGGCCATAGCAAGCCGTGTGCCCGTAAACTCAAATTTGCCCGCCTTAGCTTCTGGCCTACTGGACAAGTGAGTTCCAAGGTACAACGTCCAATCTCCTCTGTTCGGATTGAAGCAGAACTCCGAGCAGACCACTTCGAACACTAGTAGTGTGCAGTACTCTCAAACAGTATGAAATGTATGAATGAAGAATGATTGCTAATTTTCAGATGACGAAAACATAAGGCTGGAGCAGCTTATATAGCAGAGCAGCTTATATAGCTGAGCAGCAGACATCTCCAAAGGTCTCAGAAATTAAGTGTAATGTTTAGTGGGGTAGATGAAAAATATCAACACTTAACATCAGATTTATATGGATTTAAGTCTCAAACTTAAATCTGACATCAATTCCGCAGGTAGGTGAAAAGTCTCAAACTTAATACTCAGCAGAATATTGAAAGTCATGTAGATGAAAAGTCTTTTCAGAAATCCGAGAGTAAAAAGATAGGGATGTCTTCGCGGCAGCGACATGTGCGACACAATGAGGCGAGACGAGGCGAGCCGAGCGAAGCAGATGGACAGACGGCGCGCGAGGGGCACCCATATTTTCTACTTAACTATACTCTATTGATTTTTAGCTCATTATAAACAAACCATAAGTGTCTCAACTTTTCAATGTGAGATTTCTTTAGCCTAATTGACTATTCATAATTAACTTACCATAATTTTGTTCTCATGAACAAAATTAATAATAATTATTGGGGTTTTAACAATTAAGCCCAATTATTCTTTTATTAATCTCAACAATTCCCCACATGAATCAAATATGGCGAAAAAATTACACAATGCACCTAGATGAAGATTTGAGAGTACTTTGAGAATCCACTGCATCAGGATAGGTGGTGGTTAACCTTGAGCCTTCCTTAGTAAAGTATCATCGGGTATACTTGTCAACCAGTGGACATGATGCCTTGAATTGTTCGACGTTTTATGTATAACAAGACAACAATACTAACACACCTTCATCTCCACACTATTACTGTTTCTTTCGTTGTTGTCCATTTTCGCCCTGGACTGCCTTGGATGTTTCATCGAATGCTCTAGAGATTTAGCCCTCAAAATCATCTTATAGAAGCGGCCCCTTCACATTCGATATAAGCAATTTCTCCTAAAGAGTATCATGTCATACATTGAAGAATAATTAAGAGCATGAGCTCAGCCTTCCCAAATACAGGTTTATCACTCTTTCATCACAGGAATAGGTAAGGAACTAAATTTCCCGAGTGCTTTATTCGATCCCCCCCACAATTTGATTTTCCCATTGAACCTGCAAATTGGACTTTACAATTCAGGTTGGGTTGTCATCATGGTTGGAAATCAATTTCATGGGCTTCAACCCCATTCCCCTCGATGAAATCTCTATTCTGTCTCTCACTAGACCTTTCGTAAATGGGTCAGCAATGTTTTCTTTAGACTTCACATAATCTAGAGAAATAACATCGATTTTCAGTAGATTTATCATGAATTTATGTCTCCGACGTTTGTGTCTAGATTTCCCATTATACACATTGTTTTGTGCTCTTCCCATAGCTGGCTGACTATCACAGTGCACGCTAATGAGTGGTACATGTTTTGACCACATTGGAATGTCTTCCATGAAACTCCAAAGCCAATCAACTTCTTCTGATGTAAGATCTACAGCTATGAACTCAGATTCCATAGTTGATCTAGCAATGCACGTCTGTTTGCATGATTTCCATGAAACAGTTGCACCTCCAATTATAAAGATATATCCACTCGTGGACTTTATATTCTTGGAGTCCGATATCCAATTGCATCTGAGTACCCTTAAATTAATGCTGGATATCTCGTATAATGTAGTCCATAGTTAGTAGTGTATCTTAGATATCTAAGAACTTGAACTACTGCCTTCCAATGCTCATAACTGGGATTACTAGTATATCTGTTCAATCTGTTGACTGAGTTAGTTATATCAGGTCTAGTGCAGTCCATGAGGTACATGAGACTACATATGGCCCTAGAGTACTCAAGTTGTTGCACACCCTCTCTGTGATTCTTGCAAAGATTTGACACCACCTCCATAGGTGTTCTCGCGATTGTATTATTTCCCTTGTCAAACTTGTCAAGTATCTTCTCAACATAATTACACTGGGAGAGAGAATATCAAATCTGCATGTTTTGTGATCTTCATCCGAAGAATCATATCTGCAAGACCTAGGTCTTTCATCTCAAAATTTCGTGACAACATTTTCAAAGGTAAGTTTGATATTATTGTTATTACCAACAATTATCATGTCATCAACGTAGACACATACTATCACATAGTTTGTGTTGTCTCCTTTCACGTAGACACATTTATCGCATTGGTTTGTTTTAAACCCATTTGAAAGCATGACGCTATCAAATTTTTCGTGCCATTGTTTAGGTGCTTGTTTAATCCATACAAGGATTTCACAAGTCTAGACACCTTCGTTTCTTTACCTGGAACTACAACCCTTCATGTTGGTCCATGTAAACCTCCTCTTCTAACTCTCCATTTAGAAATGCCGTTTGTACATTCATTTGATGGATCTTTAGGTTATATAATGCAGCAAATGCAATTATTAACCTTATAGATGTTTTCCTGGATACAGGAGCGTATGCGTCAAAATAATCAACACCCTCAGTTTGTCTGTAGCCTTTGACTACAAGTCTAGTCTTGTACTTATCTACTGTGCCGTCAGCTTTCATCTTCCTCTTGAAGATCCACTTGTGTCCTAGTGGTTTACAACCTGCATGAAGATCCACTAGTTCTTAAGTATGATTATGTAAGATAGATTTTATCTTACTGTTCACCGCTTCTTTCCAAAATCAGAGTCTTGAGAAGACATTGCTTCCTTGAAAGTAGCCGGATCCTTTTCCAACAAATATGTTAGGAAGTCTGAGCCAAAAGACTTCTCTTTTCTAGCTCTTTTGCTACGTCTAGGTGATTCTACATTCTCTTGAGAATTTCTATACCACACATATCTCTCAACATTGATTTCAGTCAATGTCTGAGTTTTGTGTGGAAAGATTTCCTCGAAGAATGAAGCATCCCGATGAGTGTAAAACGTACCGCAAGTGTACAGTGTCAAGTTTTAGTATAGGAATTTGAAAGTACGGATGTCGAACCCACAGGGATTGAAAATTAAGTTACACCAAGTACTGTAATTATAATAGTCTCGACTTTATTTAGACAATCGAGAGCATAACTATTATATTAATCTACTAAAATAAAGTAATAATTTAACAAGATGAATAATTTAAGTGGAGAAAATCAATGAGAACGGATTCTAGAGGTTCGACTTCACTCAACTATCCACTATGTCGTGTTCTTCTAATTTATGAACCACGAATCCTATGTTATCTACCTCTCCCGAGTGTTAAATAGAAATAATCATTCAACAATCATCTTGATATGCCCACCTAAGATAAATTATTAAACAATTTCAATAGCGCTAGATTTGTTCTATGGCTTCGTTGGAGTTATATGTCTCCCGACTAAATAAACTTCCAACGATGTAAATTCCTACGGTCCTATTCAAAACCCCCTCTTCCGAGTGATAGATTCTAAATAAATATGACGAATCAACTAGTGATCAATTAATTGAAACGCATTCAAATCAGGAATCACAAATAAACCAAACGAAAAACCAAATAATATTCAATCAATAATCAACGACATAGTTTCAAATCAAGATCCGTCTAACTCTAGAATAATAAATTAGTTCATGAATACATTAAATAAACACATAGACATGTTCTTAATCATCATAAACATAAAGGAAGAGATAATCAAACGAATTGGATGATGGCCCTCCGTCCCCGGTAGTCGTCGTCTTCTCCGTCGTCAAAATCTATGCCCTTCGTTGTAAGCGCACCGCCTCGATTGATCTCTCCCCTCTCACTAGCTCTCGGCTACTGTCTCTCTTTCGTCAAATGTTTTACGTCAATTCTGCTGCCTTCTTATGTTCGTCCGTGCGTCTCTCTTCACGTCTCACCTCCTTTCTCTTTTGCCTGAATTCTTGTCAAGCCGTCCCCCTTTTTCTCCGCATGAAGTCCCTTTTTTTCTTTGTTACGTATATATCCTTTTTTAATATCTCTACAGAATCCCCTCAAATCAATATGTTTCCTCCTTCACGTGAACTCCTTTTCTTTTCTCCTGGACCTTTTTATCCTTCAAGTGAATCTTACTTCACGTCAATTAATCCCCTCTAAATTAATATGTACGTGATTGTTTCCTTGTCTATCGTGAATTGATCAATATCCTCTTTGGTCAATATCCTCTGGACCCACTTGAACGAGTAATCACCATATAATCTCCCAAAATCTCACATGATATGCTGAATAATATATTTCATTGTTGAATTTTATATCATCTTTCTTCCATAATCGTGAATCACACGTCTCATGTGCATGTATCTTGAATCCCGGTGTATGATATTTCCACTTTTCAGTCCCAAATTGAATTATTGTCACATTTATGTCATTCTCATCATCTTTTAGTAATAAAATGCTTCATTCCTTGGATTCCTACAAAACATCAAAAACAACAACAAAAGACGTAATTCTGCTCGAATACCAAAATAAAAGTATAAGAAAAGAGAATAAAATATAAGTGCAAATATGCACTTATCAAATCCCCCCAAACTTAAACTTTGCTAGTCTCGAGAAAAATAGAAATGGAAAAAGACTAAGAAATAAAAGAGAAAAAGAAAACACACGACTAACGCAAATCATGAAATGTTATAATTGCAAATTGGCCTCGAAGATCAATTGTCTAAAAATTTCACGTCAAGTATGCATATCGCTTCTACTCAAGAGTTCTCAAGTGTGTGTGTGTTACCACTTCCATTTAACCATTAAAGCAATCTTTACTCACATAAATCAATAGGACTTTGCAAGGTATTGGTTCATTTGCATTGTTCATAAAAGGAGTATAGCTTTGACAAACAATGAACAATGCATAAAATCAAGTAATGAGACGTGTGTGTGGATGTCAATTGCATATTCATTACAAGTGTTTCTCGAGAGTCCATAGGCTTACAATTCGTAACCTTCTCCACTAGTTTTTTAGACGAATGTGGCTCGGTCAATAGGTCTTAATAGGCTTGTAACGTTAAGCTTTGGCTCATGGCTACAATAAAAATATAGGAATTTCAAAACAAGAGAGTAAGTCATATTAACCATGTTGCGCACTCTCATCTCATAATTCCTTCTATTGATGATTCATCATTTTTTTTTTCAATTCACCCTCCTTTCTCATCCGCCTCATCATTCACCTCATTATTTTCTCATTCTTTCCATCACTTATTTCTTCACCTCTTCAACAATCTTTTTATGCATTCATTCCCTTTTTTCTTTATTTCTCTCCTTCAAATTTTTTTTTTTCTTTCAATAAGAACATGAGAGATATTTGAAATTTTAAAGTGCAATATGGGCTTACTCACTTGAGGGTAGGAAATAGTGTATAAGCTTTCAACAAGGTGGTCGATGTGGGATTTTAAAATGATGCCGAATGGAGGTTATTATGTGCCTAAGCACATGCCATTCGATTTTCAATAAGCTCAAAAGGGTAGCTAGGGATAAAAACTGATGTCATTTGGTGGCTTCAAAGCTCAAACGAATCAAAAATTGCCTAAATCATTCCTAAGCCACATAACATCCGTATTTCGCCTCAAAGGGTACTAAAGCAAGTTCTAGACTATTCTCAATTCACAAATACTTATATGGTATGACCAATGTGCTCAAATAGTATCTCAAAAGCAAGGTGATATAAGAAAGAAATTTGAATGAGATTCTAAAACATATTGCAACAATTCAATCATCATTCTTTACGTTTAAGCTCAAAGGGGCTACTATGGCAAATTTATATCAATGAATAAAGGCCCAAAATATTATCAAGAATTGCCTATATCATATTTGTGTTCATTCAAATCAACTTTAATTGGTCAAATGGTCATGGTCTCTAGTGCATGAATATGTAAGAAACTCAAGAGCAAAGTGAACAAAAATTTTAAAATTTTCACAAATAAGCTCAATTCTTCATCATCGGCCTTCACAATTACTTCAAATCACGACTTATGACAAAAAAGAAAAAAAATCAACGACTAAAAAAAAACACAAAACACAACACACATAGGAATCCAGGAAACAAAACATCTTCAGTGTTTAAACACCCCCCAAACTTAAAATCGTGCATTGTCCTCAATGTACCATACAACGTATAAAATAAGGGACAACACACCTACCTGCGACGACGATCGTCAGTAATCGTCGCCCATCTCATGCTCATGGGTATGGTGAGAATATGATGATAGGGACCTCCGCATCCGTATAGACCTGCAATGGGAACAATAATGATCAGCGGCTCTGACTAAGACATGCTAATAAAAATTTAAATACTGAAATAAAAAACTGAAGTAAACTAAAAAGGATATAAGGCTTGGGTTGCCTCCCAAGAAGCGCTTTTTTTAAAGTCTTCAGCCAGACCATGCGAAGCAACCATCAAAGAGCGGCTTCCGCCCATAGTAAGTATCATATGACACTACATATGGGTCTTGGTTGTGTATGCCCTCAAGCTTGGCAAGATACTGACAATTAACGCTCGTCACTCCAACAACGTCCTTCAAAAATTGATAAGCATGGGAGAAAGATTCTAAACTTGGCTTCATCTCGTGGAGATCATAATATGGTGAAGTTGGCATCGATGGGAAGAACGGATCCACATATGGCATATAGGACATCACCATCGATGAGTGCTCCTCACTATTTTCAAAAATATGCTCATCTTCCAACGTCACGCTAGGCTCATCTTGACACGTGAATTCATCAGATAACTCTTCCACAGTAGGCTCAACCACTTGAAAATGCTCATATTCCCTTGAATCTTCCGCATGAGTAGGATCATTCTCCCAAACTTGGTTGGTTGAATGATCATCATCATGTGACCACACCTGGTTTGTCACCCCTTGATTAGTATATCTCATCTCAACCTCTTTGCATCTCGCTAAAAATGTCTCTATCTGCTGCTCAATGCTACTTCTGGTGTGATTTTCGATCTTTGGTTCAAATGATGGCCAGAATTTGCGCAAAATATCCTCCAACTTAGAGACTTTATCAGAACTATACTCATCCTCTGATTGATGCTTGAATGATTGGTGTGTAAAATGAGGGTAATGATGCTCTGGTGGATATTGGTGACTCCAACCCAGCATTGAAGGATCAAAGTGCCACTGATAGTCGAAATTCGCCATATGGTTAAACAGGTGCACCCTGTCATCATCTCTACAATATATGGGACTACCAGCTGCCAAAGCTCCATTAAATACCCATTCTTGTGTGTCTGCATCCAATCCACTGTAGAAAGATTGAAGAGGAGCGTAGTTTGAAAAGTCGTGGTTGAATCTGTCCCAAGCTGCATAGAATGGTTCATACGGTTGTTGGGCAAAGTTTGTGGAAACTTGCTGATGAAACATCTCCAAGTACCTCACAAGAAAAACATCATAAAAATAAAATTAAAACAAAAAATAAAATTCTAAATTAAAATCAAGACTACTTGGTAACAGTATCAGTAAACAAAATTATATCAATCCCTGGCAACGGCGCCAAAAACTTGATGAGTGTAAAACGTACCGCAAGTGTACGGTGTCAAGTTTTAGTATAGGAATTTGAAAGTACGGATGTCGAACCCACAGTGATTGAAAATTAAGTTACACCAAGTACTGTAATTATAATAGTCTCGACTTTATTTAGACAATCGAGAGCATAATTATTATATTAATCTACTAAAATAAAGTAATAATTTAACAAGATGAATAATTTAAGTGGAGAAAATCAATGAGAACGGATTCTAGAGGTTCGACTTCACTCAACTATCCACTATGTCGTGTTCTTCTAATTTATTAACCACGAATCCTATGTTATCTATTACCTCTCCCGAGTGTTAAATAGAAATAATCATTCAACAATCATCTTGATGTGCCCACCTAAGATAAATTATTAAACAATTTCAATAGCGCTAGATTTGTTCTATGGCTTCGTTGGAGTTATATGTCTCCCGACTATATAAACTTCCAACGATGTAAATTCCTACGGTCCTATTCAAAACCCCCTCTTCCGAGTGATAGATTCTAAATAAATATGACGAATCAACTAGTGATCAATTAATTGAAACACATTCAAATCAGGAATCACAAATAAACCAAACGAAAAACCAAATAATATTCAATCAATAATCAACGACATAGTTTCAAATCAAGATCCGTCTAACTCTAGAATAATAAATTAGTTCATGAATACATTAAATAAACACATAGACATGTTCTTAATCATCATAAACATAAAGGAAGAGATAATCAAACGAATTGGATGATGGCCCTCCGTCCCCGGTAGTCGCCGTCGTCTTCTCCTTCGTCAAAATCTATGCCCTTCGTTGTAAGCCCACCGCCTCGATTGATCTCTCCCCTCTCACTAGCCCTCGGCTACTGTCTCTCTTTCGTCAAATGTTTTTACGTCAATTCTGCTGCCTTCTTCTGTTCGTCCGTGCGTCTCTCTTCACGTCTCGCCTCCTTTCTCTTTTGCCTGAATTCTCGTCAAGCCGTCCCCCTTTTTCTCCGCATGAAGTCCCTTTTTTCTTTGTTACGTATATATCCTTTTTTAATATCTCTACAGAATCCCCTCAAATCAATATGTTTCCTCCTTCACGTGAACTCCTTTTCTTTTCTCCTGGACCTTTTTATCCTTCACGTGAATCTTACTTCACGTCAATTAATCCTCTCTAAATTAATATGTACGTGAATGTTTCCTTGTCTATCGTGAATTGATCAATATCCTCTTTGGTCAATATCCTCTGGACCCACTTGAACGAGTAATCACCATATAATCTCCCAAAATCTCACATGATATGCTGAATAATATATTTCATTGTTGAATTTTATATCATCTTTCTTCCATAATCGTGAATCACACGTCTCATGTGCATGTATCTTGAATCCCGGTGTATGATATTTCCACTTTTCAGTCCCAAATTGAATTATTGTCACATTTATGTCATTCTCATCATCTTTTAGTAATAAAATGCTTCATTCCTTGGATTCCTACAAAACATCAAAAACAACAACAAAAGACGTAATTCTGCTCGAATACCAAAATAAAAGTATAAGAAAAGAGAATAAAATATAAGTGCAAATATGCACTTATCACATCCCTATCTAGTATTTACATGCATTTCTACATTACCAGATTTGTGTATCAGAAATCGATAGGCACTACTGTCTTGCACATATCCGATAAATACACAATCCACTATCTTAGGTCCTTTCCTAGCTAGGAGGAGGAATTTTACATTTGCTAGACAGCCCCAAACCCTTAAAAACTTGTAGCTAGGTGCGCTACCTTTCCACAATTCATAAGGCGTTTTATCCAACTTTTTATGTGGTACTCTGTTTAACACATAGTTGGCGGAAAGCAGAGATTCTCTCCACAAATTACGAGGTAAGTCGGAGCCTATAAGCATTGCATTCATCATTTCCTTAAACGGTCTATTCTTCTTTTCAGCAATACTAGACGCAGTGGTTTGATGAATAATGCCACTCTCAACACATATTTGTGCAAATGGTGAATCATATTCACCGCCTCGATCACTTTGAAGAATTTTTAATCTTTTTAGCAAGTTGATTCTCAACTTCATTCTTGTAGTGAATGAACATGTCAATTGCTTCGTCTTTACTTCTCATTAAGTAGACATAACAATATCTTGTACAATCATCGATAAATGTTATGAGATTTTTTTTACCGCCTCTAGATTGTCCATAATTTAGATCGCATACATCCATATGGATCATGTTTAACGGTTCCGTGCTTCGCTCAATTGAGTTAAATAAAGACTTGGTTAATTTGGTCTCTACACAAGTCTCAAACTTGTGTTTATGATTGATGTTAAATTTAGGTAATAAATTAAGAGACAATAGCCTTTGTAAGGACTTATAATTCACATATCCTAATCTACCATGCCACAAGTGTAAAGACTCACAAGAATAATCAAACTTTAAAGTTTTATTAGTCACATTGGCAACAATCATTACATTATATTTACTTGTACAAGCCTCATATGCTGCATTAACATCAACCTCAACCTCTACACTAGACTTAGCCTTATGAGCTAAAGTTATTACACTCATCTTGAAGAGGTTATTGACCAAGTAACATTTGCCCACAAACATAGCACCATTGGACAGAATGACCTTGTTGGATTCAAACACGAGCCGAAAGCCTTTCTTGTTCATCACTGCTCCAGAGATGAGATTCTTTTTTATCTCTGGCACGTGGAGCACCATGGTAAGAGTCAATTCTTTACCGGAAGTCATCTTCAGCACAACTGTCCCCTTGCCTTCAACGTTTGAGAATGCTGAATTCCCATATAGCAGTGCTCATCATTGACTAGTTGATAGGTCTTAATTATACATTTTGTTGGAACCGAAGAGGGGGGTGAATGAGGTTCCTTGGCTACTTTAGCGTTTTAAAAGAGTTTGCAAAAATAATGAGTTTGCGCTGCGGAAGACTTCAAGTCAATCGATAAATAAATAAAATGAAGAAGTAAATAAATGCGTAATGAAATAAAGCGGTAAATGACACAAATATTTGTTATAGAAGTTCGGCAATGAATCGCCTACGTCTCCTCTTCCCGGTTAGAAAACCTTTAACCGAGGTTCCACTAGAACGAAAAAGATCTTGGCCTTAAGGGCTCCAAGTTAGCCTCAACACACTCTTCCCGAGTACACAAAGCTCTTCACGAGCACCACACTCTTCACGAGTCTTCTTGGCCTTAAGGGCTCCAAGGATAGCCACACAAAACTCTTCCCGAGTTACCAACACTCTTCACGAGTCTTCTTGGCCTTAAGGGCTCCAAGGATAGCCACAACACATGCACCAACTTTACTTGTTGATGACTTTACAATTTCCAACTTGCGTCGGTGTTGGAGGACCTTACAAATAAATCAACAACACCTTCACGGTGCAACAACACGAAGAAACCAAGACTCTCACAAAACAAAAGAATCACAAACTCCAATATAACACAAATATATGGAGATTGCAATGCTATATGAAATTTGAATAAGCAAAGCTTTGTTGAAGTTTGTAGGCTTGTTTCTTATCTTCAAAATGCTCCAAAGCATCCATATTTACAGTGTAGGAGGCCCCCAAGGCTCCTACTAGCCGTTGCTACACATAAGGCTGAAATCACCCACGATCGCCTCGGACATCGCCTCGGGCGATCACCATCGCCGCGCTCCAATGGTCACCATAATGCACGTATCGCCTCAGGCGATGTACTGATCGCCTCAAGCAATCAATTCCACAAATCAATGCAGTAGCCTCAGCTTCTCAAAATCTTTCATCACCTCAGGCGAAGCCCACATCGCCTCAGGCGTTCAACGCATCGCCTCAGGCGATCAGGACATCGCCTCGGGCGAACTCCCCCTGCGCTCGAGCCTCGGCGTCGCCTCTGTCGATGTGCGTGGTGAAGTCCTCCTGGCTGCCATCGCCTGGGGTGATCCAGCCCAGGTTTTGCACACTTGATTTTCTTCAATCAATCAACTTTTTAATCAATAAACCTGCACACTAAGTAGACACATTAGTATAACAAACACAAGTTTTGTTGATCATCAAAACTCAAAAATAATTCGGGGATAAATTAAGCATTAAACTCAACCATGTGTTTAAGGCTCAACAATCTCCCCCTTTTTGATGATCACAAAACTTGATAAACTTGAATATGTAATATGCATGAAATTTGAGTAAACATGACTCCCCCTTAACAATTGCATAGCACATACAAGATTACCAAATAAAGCATTAAACAAACAACTCTCCCCCTCAAACCATGCATATAAAAACTCTCCCCCCTTAAACTATGCATGTATGAAGCTTCAAGTTTATCACAAAATTCTCCCCCTTTTCGTGATAATCAAAAAACACAAAATTCAAATAATCATATCACAAATATGTTGACACATAGTCATATTTTACCAATTTACACATATTCCTCATCAAGCATGTAATATCCATAACAAGCATAAGATTAAATCATTTAGAGGAACAACAAACATGCGTTTAAGGCAACCAACAATGAATTCTAAACATTGCAAAGTGTGCATATATTCTACCAAGAGTTCATGCACTTATGCCCAATAAACAATAAAATTCTCAAAACATCATTTGATAAATTTATAAAATTATTAATCACATAATTACACATTTCCACATTGCATATTCAAATTTGAATTCAAAACATATCAAGATACTTACTATAAAAGGATAAGCATATATGATGCATTAAAACAATTTATATGTGCATATGCTAAGGGGTAATGCATTTTACTACCAATGAATATTGAGCTTCATTATTTATTGGTCACAATTAATTTGTGCCAATGAAATTTTGAATTGCTCTTCTAAATGCACAAAATAAATTTATCTTTGATGACAAGAGTACGTTATTGTCATTGGTCCTATACCTCGAGCTTCTTCTATTGTGATGAATGAGATAATCTCCTCCCTTGAGGTGCTTGTTCCTTCATCATCAATCCCTTTGTTGTCCCTACAAAACAAATTTACAATTGGAGGGTCTTTGGTACCCATTTGATTTTTGGGTCCTTGAGGGTTAGCTTTCATTAACCCCTTTGGAAACCAATTCCACATTTGTTAGGTTGGTATTGGATTTTAGCAAACCTACATTTATTTAGAGTGGCCATCTTTGCAACAATAATTGCAAGTAGGAGAATTATGCTTGGCTTTAGCCAACAAGCTTGAAAATGTTTTAGATTTACTTGAGAAGCCTAGTCTGGCGTTATCGAAGCTACAACGTTGCAAGCCAAGTAATCCATTCTTTAGACTACTCTCACTAAATTTGCAAAAGGATTTCTTCAAAGAACTTAATTCATTTTTCAATGAATTGTTTTCTTCATCCTTCTTGGCTACCTCAAGTTTGAGTAATTTGTTACTCATCTTGGTTTTGCCAAGGACATCTATAAGCTCATGATAAGAATCTAGTAATTCATCAAAAGATGGTACCTCATCACCGCTTTCATATTCTTCATCATTTGCGTCATCTTTGGCCATGAGACAAAGGTTTGTTCCTTCTTCATCGGAGTCACTATCACTCCATGTGGCTATAAGAGCTTTCTTCTTTCCTTTGTCCTCATTCTTCTTCCTAGGACATTTATTAGCATAATGACCTTTATCTTGACAATTATAACAAGTTACCTCGTGTTTGGAATCATGTTTGGTAGCACTAGAGGTCTTTGGCTTGTTGTGTTTGTTGAAGAATTTCTTGAACTTTCTAGTGAACAAGATCATCTCTTCATCATCATCATCATCTTCATCCTCGGATTGATCTTTCCTCCCAACCAAGGCTATTCCCTTCTTATGGATCTCTCATCCTCCTTTATTCCCTTCCTTGTTGACACTTCAAGTTCATGGGTCACCAATGTACCATGAAGTTCATCAAGATCATAAGATGCATTTTCTCCTTTGTGGATTCGATGATGGTCGTCCTCTTATCATCCATTTCCTTTGGCAAGGCTCTTAGTGCTCTTCTCCATATTTGCTTTGGAGGGTACTTCTCTGCAAGTTGGGCAAGCTCGTTTATGATTTGGGTGAGCCTTCTAAACATCGAATCAACCTCTTCTCCGGACTCCATCTCAAATGTCTCATATTTGAGTTGTAGTAGGTCTTTCTTTGTCTCCTTCACTTGTTTTGTGCCCTCATGACAAATTTGCAATTTGTCCCAAATTTCCTTTGCGGTTGAGCACATCGAGATCCGGTTGTACTCCTTCATATCTAAAGCACAATGTAAAATACTAATACCTTTAGCATTTTGAGATATTAAAATCATGTCCGCTCTTGTAAAATCGTCCATTTCTTTAGGGATACTTATTCCCCCAACTTCCTTTAAAGGAATGTGTGGACCTTTCATAATAATCATCCATAGATCATAATCTACGGATTGGATGTATAGAGAAATTCTATTCTTTCAATAACCGTAATTATCACCCGTGAAGAGCAGAGGGCGATTTGTCGATTGACTTTGAGCAAACTCATTTGCTAGATTAGCCGTATAAAAATTTTGATTTAAAAAAAAAATCAAATGGCTCTGATACCACTTGTTGGAACCGAAGAGGGGTAAATGACAAATAAATAAAATGAGTTTGCAAAAATAATGAGTTGCGTTGCGGAAGACTTCAAGTCAATCGATAAATAAATAAAATAAATGCGTAATGAAATAAATCGGTAAATGACACAAAGATTTGTTATAGAAGTTCGACGATGAATCGCCTATGTCTCCTCTTCCCGGTTAGAAAACCTTTAACCAAGGTTCCACTAGAACGAAAAAGATCTTGGTCTTAAGGGCTCCAAGTTAGCCACAACACACTCTTCCCGAGTACACAAAGCTCTTCACGAGCACCACACTCTTCACGAGTCTTCTTGGCCTTAAGGGCTCCAAGGATAGCGATTCTACCGCAAGTGCACGGTGTCAAGTTTTAGTATAGTGTTATATAAGAAAGGATGTCGAACCCACAGGGACTAACGTATAAGTACCAAATAAAATTAGTTAAATTATATTTAGCCTACGAAAAAAATGATTAATTAACGAATTAAACTAAAGAATTAAAACCTCAACACAATTCCTTTGAAGTTGCGAAGGATTCCGCTCGAGAAATCTATCAAGATGTCTTTCAATTGTGTATCGTCAGTGATTTGTTTGTTAAAACAATTACTTATCAATCAATTCTTAAGGTGACGGGCTCCCGAATATAATCAATACACTCCCTCGAGCTGTATTGAAACTAGCAATAAATTGACACAAGTAACTCTCGTTCACTAATACCAATTTAATACCGAATAAATCTTTATGAAAACCGTTGATCTTTAAATCTTTCAATTTAAAGTGACCACGTATGTGATTTAATCTCTCGATCTAAATCTTAAACATACAACATGAATTATTTGAGCGTATTACAATTTTATCTCTCGATCTCAATTGTAATTCAGCATATAATTCATGAACAAAAGATATTGATTCACTCAAACACAACCAAATCAAAGATTCAAACACAAAATTCCTTAAAATTGATAGATAAACCAGATTAAATTCAAATCAAATTCAAATAGATGTTTAATCGTCTCTCAACCTCAAAAACATCAACTAAATATGAAAATCAAATTAATATAGAGTTTAGAAATATGATAAACGTAGGAGTGACTCCGTGCGTTGAACGATCTTTCTTCTCTCGCTTCCTTCCTTGCACTTCAAAGGATTCTTCAACCTTCTCTTGTTCCGGGAGGATGAAAGGCGGCTAAGAATATTTAGGTCTGATTATTCTTCAGAATAGGGATCCAATTTTCGTGCCTCTTTTCCTTATTTATAGAGGAGGGGAGATATGGAATTGTTTCCAAAAAATCAGACCAAATCAAGAGTTTTATTTTTAGAAAATTCTCCGTCTCGATCGATCGGTCCTTACTTCTCGATCGATCGAGCGCCTTCAGTTTTAAAGTCTGAGTTTCTCTGCCTTGCTCGATCGATCGAGTTGAAGTGTCCGATCGATCGAGCTTTCTTCACAATTTCTTGCCAACTCTCTGCCTCTCTCGATCGATCGAGGAGGTTTATCCGATCGATCGAGCTCTGAAATAAAATGTTAGCCAAAACTTCTGCCTTCATCGATCGATCGAGCTCCTGTTCCGATTGATCGAGAATGTCAGAACTCAAATTCGTCATTTATTGGCTTGATTTGATCCGTTTTCTTCCTTGTAGCTCAATTCTTCCACATTCCACCTAGATTCCTGAAACATTCAAATAAATACCAAAAAGCATAACATCTTCACGGAATCTACACGAAAAAATATATAAAACAAAACCCAAATACGCATAATAATCAACCCTATCAACTCCCCCAAACTTAGATTTGATCGTCATTGAGCAAACATTAAGATCAAAATGCAAGGTTCGTCATCAATACTTTGAATGAATTAACTTAGCAACGCAATTTTTAAAAGCTCAGAAATCCCATTAACACTTCAATAATAAGTCTATCCAAAAATTAACAAGAAGTGTTTTCTCCTAAGCCAAGCAATAAATCGCAAAAGCGGAACGTGCGTCTGTGTTCATGTCAATCATAAGTTTCATATATACTTTTAGGATCAAATAGTGCTATTAAACTCAAAATCAAGATTTGCTTTTAAACACTTCATAAGCCTACTTTTCAAACACCTCTCCACTAATGTAGTTATTCTCTAGACTTGGATTAATAGGTCTTTAAAGCTTGAAATGTTTGGCCTAGGTGTTTGGCTTCAAAGAAAAGATAGGGAAATACAAATAAGAGAGTATAATCTTTGAAGATTCAAAATTTTAGCACACTTTGAGCTCTCTTCTTTTTTCTAGCCTTGGCCACTTTGGGTCTTATTTATTCAATTCTTTTCAAGGCTCTTTCTATCTCTTTCTTTTCTCATTCATCAATTTTTTTTCAATAAGCTCATCAAAGTTTAGCAATTCAAGTGCATCTAATGAGAATCTTTATACTCCCTTAGGGTCAAGATAAAAATCTTCCATTTAAGCTCAAGCAGGGGGGTATAATGAGGTTGTCAAAGAATGTTGAATGGGGCTAATAGTATGTCAAACATACTCCATTCTTTTATCATTTAGGTTCAAATTGGGGAACTAGGAATTGATCTCAACGTGGTAAGTTTTGCCTAAATCATTTCCAAGTCTAGTTCCTAACTATAAAATTTCGCTTCAAAGTGCTCTTAACTAGGTTCTAAAGTGTTTTAAGATCCTCAAGATTAATCATAGTTAACAAAATTGTTCCAATATACAATTCACTCAATCATGAGCCAAAAGTGCTCAAAATATTCCTCAATTTTGAAATATTAACTTAACCTAAGATATTCACAAACAAGTCAAAATCTTCAAGACTTAAGTTGAGATGGGGATTAACATCATCATGTAATACTATTGCAGGTCTAAATCATTATTTCTAAATGATGAACTTATTTTCAAGAAATTTTTTTTTATATGCCCAAAAACGACCTAATCTCATGCAAACTCATGCTAGATTAGTCATGCAAGGAAGTAAAGCAAGACAACAGCAGAAACCAGTAAACACCCCCCCCAAACTTAGTGCATGCATTGCCCTCAATGTATGGTAAACAATAAATGCGACGGCAAAGCACATACCTCGACGACGATCGTGTCGTCGTCCTCATCATGCTCCGAAGGTGGTACTGGAACACTTCTCAGCACGCATGGAGTCATCAAGAAAACAAAAACAAACTAAACTAAAACAAAGCAAAGGGTTAAGAAAGAGTTCTTGATTTATAGTCTCAAGCTGAACTTTCACCTCTGTTTCCTTAGTTATCAAGCTAACAGATAGAGGCTAACATCTCGCATTTCTCATTGATGTTGTAGTGCTTCAACCGCTGCCCATTTACTATAAAGGTTCCCTTTTTGGGGTCTGTAATTTCAATAGCGCCAGTTGGGTTTACCTTGGAGACTATGAATGGTCCAGACCAATGAGAACGTAGTTTACCTGGAAAGAGTCGCAGTCTGGAATTGAACAAGAGTACTTTATCTCCTACATTGAATTCCCTTCTTTGTATATGAGAATCATGCCACTTCTTGGTTCTTTCTTTGTAAATCTTGGCATTCTCATATGCCTGATTCCTAAATTCTTCCATCTCATTTAGCTGTAAAAGACGTTTTTCACCTGCAACATGACAATCAAAGTTTAGCCATTTCATAGCCCAATATGCTTTATGCTCAAGTTCAACTGGTAGATGACATGCCTTACCAAATACCAACCTATAAGGGGATGTGCCAATAGGTGTCTTAAAAGCAGTTCGATAAGCCAATAAGGCATCGTCTAAGCGTAAGGACCAATCCTTCCGGCTTAGAGTCATGGTCTTTTCTAGAATACGTTTCAACTCTCGATTTGAAACTTCTACTTGTCCGCTGGTTTGTGGGTGATAAGGTGAAGACACTTTGTGGGTGACACCATATTTACTCAAAAGATTTTCAAATTGTCTGTTGCGAAAATGAGTGCCCCCATCACTAATAATTGCTCGAGGGGTGCCAAAACGAGTAAAAAATTTTCTTTTCAAAAATTGCACAACCACTCGAGCATCATTTGTGCGTAAGGCTTCCTCCTCAACCCACTTTGACACATAGTCCACTGCGACAAGTATATATTTGTTTGAACATGAGCTTGGGAAAGGTCCCATAAAATCTATTCCTCATACATCAAAAAGTTCGCATTCAAGAATATTGTTTAAGGGTAATTCATTTCTCCTAGAGATATTACCGACCCTTTGCATCTATCACAAGTAGAGACATACCTGAATGCGTCCTTAAACATCGTTGGCCAATAGAAGCCAGAGTCAAGTACCTTAGCAGCTGTTTTGGTTGGGCGAAAATGCCCACCTATCTCTCCACCATGGCACTGCTTCAAGATAGATTGCATGTCCCTTTCGGGGATACACCTCCTTATGACGTTATCTGCACAACTTTGAACAAATAGGGCTCCTCCCACATAAGATGTTTAACCTCAGAAAAGAATTTTTTCTTTTGGTAAAAAGATAGATTTTGTGGGAGGATACCACTAGCAATATAGTTCGCAAAATCTGCATACTAAGGTAAAATCTCAGCGTTAAACAATTGCTCATCAGGAAATGTCTCATTAATTTCTTCTATCTCACTTTCAGTTTTATCCTCTCCATTGTCTATTCGAGACAAATGATCCGCTACCACATTCTCTACACCCTTCTTATCTCGTATCTCTAAGTCAAATTCTTGCAATAACAATATCCACCTAATTAAGCGTGGTTTGGCATCTTTCTTTGCAAGCAAGTATTTAAGTGCATCATGATCGGTGTAAACAATAACTTTGGCAAGACATAGATAGGAGTGAAACTTATCAAATGCAAAAACTATGGCTATAAGCTCTTTTTCAGTAGTGGCATAATTCATTTGTGCTTCATTCAAAGTGCGACTAGCATAGTATATGGTATGAAATACCTTGTCCCTCCTTTGGCCTAAGACTGCTCCTACCGCTGTGTCACTCGCATCGCACATCAGTTCAAAGGGTAACTCCCAATAGGTGCTACCAAGACAGGTGTTGTTACCAGTTTCTCCTTGAGAATCTCAAATGCCTGTACACAATCAGCATTAAATTCATAAGGTGCATCTTTAGTTAATAAGTGAGATAAAGGTTTAGAAATTTTTGAAAAATCCTTAATGAATCGACGATAAAACCCTGCATGGCCCAAAAAACTTCGGATTCCTTTCACTATTGTTGGAGGCGGCAATTGTTGTATCACTTGTAATTTTGCTCGGTCTACTTCAATACCCTTTTCAAATATCTTATGTCCCAAGACTATACCTTCTTTGACCATGAAGTGACACTTCTCCCAATTCAAGAAAAGATTTGTCTCCTCGCATCTTGTCAATACCAAATCCAAGTTATATAAACATATATCAAATGAGGATCCAAAGACAGAGAAATCATCCATGAATACTTCTAAAAATTTCTCTATCATGTCATGGAATATGGCTACCATGCATCTTTGAAAAGTGGCAGGGGCATTACATAATCCAAATGACATTCGTCTAAAGGGAAATGTACCATAAGGGCAAGTGAAAGTAGTTTTCTCTTGGTCCTCTGGTGTAATAGCGATTTGGTTATACCCTGAATACCCATCTAGAAAGCAATAAAAATCATAACCTGCTAATCTTTCTATCATTTGATCAATGAAGGGAAGGGGAAAGTGATCTTTACGAGTGGATTCATTTAATCTCCTATAGTCAATGCACACTCTCCATCCCGTGACTGTCGTAGTGGGTATCAATTCATTGTTTCATTAGGGACAACAATGCCACCTTTCTTTGGTACACATTGAATAGGACTTACCCATGAACTATCAGAGATATGGTAGATAATACCTGCATCCATGAGTTTAATGACCTCGGCTTTTACTACCTCTTGTAATTTTGGATTGAGACGGCATTGTGGTTGTACCACGGGCTTGAAAGTCTCTTCCATCAGAATTTTATGCATGCACACCGATGGACTAATTCCTTTAATATCTGCTATTTTCCATCCAAATGCCTTCTTGTGCTCCCTAAGGACTTTAAGAAGCTTCCCCTCATTTTCACCTGTCAAAGATGAAGAGATAATGATTGGTAATGAATTTCCAGCATCTAAGAATACATACCTGAGATGAGATGGGAGGGACTTTAGTTCAAGCGTAGGTGATTCTTCAATGGATGGTCGTTGAGGGTTAATTTCTCTTTTTCCCAACTCTCCAAGATTTTCAGTGGCTCGTTTCATGTAGGGAACGATGTTGTTCAATTGAGCTAAGATCTCAATTTCCTCTTTGTCATGTTCTTTATCGGCTTCCACAAGGTATGCTTCCAGTTTCTCTTTGTAAGTACCTTGCAATACATCAACAGTCAGGGCATCAATAATATCAATACTAAAACACATGGGCTCGCCGTGTGGGTGTTTAAGTGCTTTAAAGACATTAAACACAACTTGATCCTCCCCTACACGGAGGACCAACTTCCCTTGTTGGACATCTATGATTGCCTTTCCCGTTGTTAGGAACGGTCGGCCCAAAATCAGTGGTGTCTCCCTGTCCTCTTCCATATCTAGTACTAGAAAATCAACTGGGAATATGAATTTGTCCACTTTGACTAACACATCTTCAATGATTCCACGGGGATATGTGATAGATCTATCCGCCAATTATAGTGAAACTTTGGTGGGTTTCGGCTCTCCTAACCCCAACCTCCTGAAAATGGAAAAAGGCATCAAATTTATACTTGCACCCAAATCACACAATGACTTAGTAAATGAAACTGATCCTATAGTGCAAGGTATAGTAAAACTCCCTGGGTCCTTTAACTTTGGAGGCATTTTGTTTTGCACAATTGCTGAGCACTCCTCTGTTAAGCTTACCGTTTCGTATTCGCCCAACTTCGCTTGTTAGAGAGAATTTCCTTCAAAAACTTAGCATAACTAGGCATTTGAAGTAGAGCATCAGCAAATGGTATATTAATGTGCAATTTCTTAAATACTTCAAGAAACTTACCAAATTCAGCGTCCAATTTAGCTCTGTTTAATGCAGCGGGAAATGGGGGAGGAATTACTACCTTATCAGTGTGTGTGACTGGTGTGGTGTTGGAATTTTTACCTTTTTCGATTTCCTTCTCCTCAGTCTTACTCTTGTCTTCCATGGTTTCACAATTTTCTTGTGCTTCAGTCTGTGTCCTTGGCTCTTTTCCACTCCTTAATGCTATGACATTCGCTTGCTCCTTTTGATTTATCTCTAACAGTTGGTAGTGTACCTTGAGTCCGTCCGGACATCAACGTTGCATGTTGCCCCACTTGTCTCTCAAAGTTCTTTATAGATGCCTCCTGAATTTGCATCCTAGTTTCAGTTGATGATATGAACTTGGTCATTAGCTCCTCCATACTCGGCTTTGGTGTATATCCCGGTGGTTGTTGTGGGTTCAACACATTGTTTTGGTTGGACCATTGCAAGTTTGGATGATTTATCCACCCCGGGTTGTACGTGTGGAGTATGGGTTGTTGGGCTGCCTGTTAATTACATAATTCACAGACTCGTTAGATTGAATGAATGGATTACCTACCTGGCACTCAGTGCTTGGATGATTGCTTCCACATAGCTCGCAAGTGATAACTTGAGCTTGCATTGCTGTCATGCTCATGCTATCTATCTTCTTGTTCAGCGCATCCAACTGTGCCGAAAGAGCAGTGATGTCATCTACTTGATGAACTCCAGCCGGTTTCTTTGGCACATTCCTCTCCGATTGCCATTGATAGCTGTTAGAAGCCATCTCTTCTAAGAGTTCATATGCTGCTTCCGATGTTTTGCGCATTATGGAACCTTCTGAGGCTGCATCTATCATAGAACGGTTAGATGAAAATAAACCGTTATAGAAAGTCTGTACCTGGAGCCAAATAGGAAGTCCATGGTGTGGGCATCTCCTAAGCAAATCTTTGAAATGATCCAACGCCTCATATAGTGTTTCAGGATCGAATTGCCCGAACATGATGATATCGTTCCTCATCTTTGCCGTTTTGGAAGGAGGAAAGTATTTGGACAGAAACACTTGCGTCATCCCCTCCCAAGTTGTTATCGATCCTGCAGGTAAAGAGTTCAACCACGCTTTAGCTTTATCCTTTAGTGAGAAAGGAAATAACCTTAACCTGATGGCGTCGTCAGAAACGCCATTATGTTTAAATGTGTCACAGATCTCCAAGAAGTTGGAGATGTGAGCGTTCGGATCATCAGTGGCTACTCCTCCAAACATCACTGAATGTTGGATCATCTGTATTATCGCCGTCTTTATTTCAAAGTTGTTTGCTTGAATGGTTGGCCTTGTAATGCTGGACAGTGATCCATGAAAAGCCGGTTGAGCATAATCCATCATCGATCTGGGATTCAATGCTTCATTGTTAGCGCCCCCTTCTTGATTATGTTCAGCCATTGCTCGAGCTTCCCTAATTCTTCGTAGACAAGTACGCTCGATTTCTGGGTCAATTGGCTTGAGTGTGGTGTTGCTACTCCTTAGCATGCACCAAGACAATAACTACCTGTAAAAATTAATCCAAAAGGAGAAAATGCGACTGTAGTAAATTTGACGGTCAAAAGTGACAAAACAAAACAAAAACAAAAATTAATGGCTAAATTACAATTAACTAATCTCGTATGATATTATACAGATTAGTCCCCGGCAACGGCGCCAAAAACTTGATCGCTTATTTTTTAAACAGAAATTTCTCAGTGTAGCGATTCTACCGCAAGTGCACGGTGTCAAGTTTTAGTATAGATAGGAAGATACGGATTATCGAACCCATAGGGACCAACAAGCAAGTACCAAATAAGATGTCTTTTAACTATATTTAACCTACGATAATTAATTTATAATTAATGACTAATTAATTAATATAAACTACTAATCCAACCAAGTCAATAAAAGTAAACGAGAAAAATCCACTAGAGAAGATTATCGAGACTTTGGCTCACCAATGCAATTCCCTACAATTCTCGATTGAATATTCAAATATTTCTATGGTGACGAGTTCTCCCAATTTATCTAATACACTCTCTCGAGCTATATTAAACCTAAAACCGAATTGCAATAAGTAACTCTCGTTCACTTATTTAACAATTCAATGTTGCATAAGATCCATGAAAACTACGAGCTTTCAATTACTAGATATCTATGGCTATCACGCATGTATTTGACGTCATCTCTCGATCTCGGTCTGAAATCCATGGTATGAGTTATTAATTCAGTATCATAAAATCATCTCTCGATCTCAATTACGATACTAACATCATTCAAAGGTGATCAATCCTCTAAAAGCATGAAGAACCTAAAACATACGCAAAGAACTATAAGAATTCAATCATTAAATCATCAAATCGAAGGTTCATAACAAAGGATTCGCCTAGCCTCGATAAAAAACTTAGTTCATACTCATAAATAAATACCAATACTCAAACATGCCTTGCAACAATCCAAGCATGATAAAATCCAAACAAAACAAAACTAAAGTTTAAAAGTAAGAATAAACTCCCAGCGTCGACTCCGGTTGTAGATCTTCGCTCCTTCTCTTGCTTCCTTCTCGCTCGTCTCTTTAATCGACTTGTTGGGTTGTTCCAATTCTAGGATGAATAGGTGAAGATGGATGAAGGTGATATGGAGTATGGAGGTGTGGAGGCTATTCCTAGGTTAAAAGTATAATTTTTTCTCTTTTTGAGGCTAATATTTCGAGCTATATATGTTTGGAGGCTAGGAGGTGGAATAGAATCCAAGTTGGAAGGCAAAAAATCATGTTTCCATGTTATTCAAAACGTCGGGCGATCGATCAGGACAGAAGGGCCGATCGATCAAGCATTCCAGTAAGATTTTCGCTCATTTTTCAGCCTTGCTCGATCGATCGAGCAGTCTGCTCGATCGATCGAGACAACCAGAATGTTTTCTGCGCCTTTTTCAACTTCTGGCGAGTTTCGTATTTTGGCCGTAACTTTCTCATACGAGCTTCGAATTTGATGAATTAGCTGTCCACGCGAAGATAAGAGAAAGTTCTACAAATTTTATATGGACCACCGTTCCAAAACTTGGCTCGAACATATAGTAATTTGAGGAGAAAGGAGAAACATGTGTCTTGGATTCTGGTTTTTCCTCTTTTCTTCAACTTTATTCATTCTTTCATCATTTTAGCTTGATTTCTTCACCTTTCCCTACATTTCAACATTAATTCCTGAAATAGAGAAATATATACCATAAACCGTAAAATAATCCAAGAATCAACACGAAAACATATACATATCATAGCTTAAAAACGCGTAATATTCAACCCTATCAATCGATAAATAAATAAAATAAATGCATAATGAAATAAAGCGATAAATGACACAAATATTTGTTATAGAAGTTCGGCGATGAATCACCTATGTCTCCTCTTCCCGGTTAGAAAACCTTTAACCGAGGTTCCACTAGAACAAAAAAAATCTTGGTCTTAAGGGTTCAAAGTTAGCCACAACACACTCTTCCCGAGTACACAAAGCTCTTCACGAGCACCACACTCTTCACGAGTCTTCTTGGCCTTAAGTGCTCCAAGGATAGCCACAACACATGCACCAACTTTACTTGTTGATGACTTTACAATTTCCAACTTGCGTCGGTGTTGGAGGACCTTACAAATAAATCAACAACACCTTCACGGTGTAACAACACGAAGAAACCAAGACTCTCACAAAACAAAAGAATCACAAACTCCAATACAACACAAATGTATGGAGATTGCAATGCTATATGAAATTTGAATAAGCAAAGTTTTGTTGAAGTTTGTAGGCTTGTTTCTTAGCTTCAAAATGCTCCAAAGCATCCATATTTATAGTGTAGGAGGCCCCCAAGGCTCCTACTAGCCGTTGCTACACATAAGCTGAAATCACTCCACGATCGCCTCGGACATCGCCTCGGGCGATCACCATCGCTGCGCCCCAACGGTCACCATAATGCACGCATCGCCTCAGGCAATGTACAGATCACCTCAGGCAATCAATTCCACAACTAATGTCGTAGCCTCAGCTTCTCAAAATCTTTCATCGCCTCAGACGAAGCCCACATCGCCTCAGGCGTTCAACGCATCGCCTCAGGCGATCAGGACATCACCTCAGGAGAACTCCCCCTGCGCGCAAGCCTCGGCGTCGCCTCTGTTGATGTGCGTGGCGAAGTCCTCCTGGCTGCCATCGCCTGGGGCGATGGTCACCATCGCCTGGGGCGATCCAGCCCAGGTTTCGCACACTTGATTTTCTTCAATCAATCTACTTTTTAATCAATAAACCTGCACACTAAGTAGACATATTAGTATAACTAATGTTGGGAAAACATTTCTAAGTTTTGGTGGTGACAAACATCAACTGGATGGACACAGCTGGATAGACACCTACCGGATAGACACTTACCGGGTAATGAACACCAACTGGACAGACACTTACCTGACAGACACTCACCGGGTAACAGACATCAACTGGACAGACAACTACCGGGTAACAAAGAACTACCGGATGATGGACATCAACTGGTAACAAAGATCTACCGGGTGATAAACATCAACTGGATGGACATCAACTGGTAACAAAGACCTACCGGGTAACAAAGACCTACCGGATGATGGACATCAACTGGATACAAAGACCTACTGGATGGACACCAACCGGATGGACACCTACTGGATGGACACCAACCGGATGGACATCTACCGGACAAACACCTACCTGATGGACACCTACTGGATGGACACCAATTGGACAAGCATCTACTGTATAGTCATATATTGAACAAAGACATCTACTGGTTACAGAAGAATGAACGACCAGTTGAACGAAGAAAGCCAGCATAGGACTAACCATCCAGCAAGAGCTCAAAGCAACAAGACAAAACAAGTACAACCTATTCTGACAAAGGTACAACAGAGCGGCGCACCCGCTATATCTTCGCCACCATGAGCGTCAGAATAAATGAGCCGTTGCTAAACAAAATAAGAAAGAAGACAATCAGAATATGGAATGTTTACAGAAAGTGGATCTCTTCCAAATATAGACAAGTTGCCGTTAAGATCAAGATGTCTATAAATACGCCCAAGTGAAGAATGAAGATGTTAGCTGAACGATCTAATCAAACAAAGAGAAACACATCAACGCAAAAAGAAAATCATCTCACTGATATTCTCTAAAGGTTCAGCAAGAGCAGACAAGCAGTACTACTGTAATCGTGACAAATTATCCTCAACTGAAGTCTGCTGCTCAAGAACACTCGAAGCTAAACAGTTTACTTTTTGAGAGTTCCATAGAAATTATTGTAATCAAATTAGGAAGTTGTGATTGCTAGGAGTTTAGGCCAAGCTGTGTGAGTGACTAAGAAGGTTGTATACTGTAAAGTGTAAACCAAGTCTTCTAGTGTAACCTTCCTACAAAGGAAGAAGGGGAGACGTATAAGCGTTATGCTTCGAACTTCCAGAAACAATACTTGTGTCATTTACTTACTGCTTATTTATCATTCAGTTTTTATCCCTCACAAGTCCAGCAGACGTCTTCCGCACAATAATCAGTGTCTGCTGACTTGCTATATATTGAGAAGCTACTGCAGTACTTAACAGTCTGCAGCAAACCCGAGCAAAATCGAAATTGAATCTAGTGTTTATTCAACCCCCCCTTCTAAACACTACCCCGATACTAACAAGTGGTATCAGAGCTTAGGTCTTCTCAATCTTGAGGAATTACCAAAAACTGATGGCCTCATTCAGCAAGATTCCAATCTTCAAGAAGGATGAATATGATGATTGGAGAATTCGTATGCAAGCATATCTAAGTGCCCAAGATGATGACATGTGGTTCGTCATCACTGATGTACCAATGAAGATCTTGAAAGTCAATACAACAGCTGCCATTACTGGTGGTGAACCTCAGATGGGCGAGAATGACAGATCCTTCTTGACAAATGAAGAAAAGAAAAAGGCAAATCTGGACAATGTGGCGAAAGACATACTGTTCAAAACTCTGGACAAAAATATGTTCAACAAGATCAAAATGTGTCCCACTGCAAAGGACATCTGGGAAAAGATTGCTCAGCTATGCGAAGGAAATGATCTAACCAAGGAAAACAAGCTCACTGTTGCCCAACAGAAGTTTGAAAACATCAAAATGATGTCCGGAGAAACTCTCAGCGAATATGATGAGAGAGTAACTGGAATCATTAATGAACTCAATAGCCATGATAAAGATCTATCCAACAGGGAAATCACTCTAAAGGTCATGAGAGGTCTCCCAAGAGAATGGGATGTAAAAACGATAATGAGAGAATCCAAATATCTAAACAAGATAGACCTACATGACTTATTTGCTGACTTAAAAGCATATGAGTTTGAACTAGGGATTCGGATTGAAGATGAACCCAGCACCAGTCAACCAACCAAAGCTCTTACTGCATCTGAAGCTCTACCTATCACAACAGAGATGACTCCTGAAAAAATATGCAACGATGCAATGGTGCTGTTTGTCAAAAAATTTGGAAAGTTTATGAAGAAGAGCCAAAAGACCTATCAATCTTACCCAAGAAAATAGAACTTCAAAAATAGATCAGATAAAGATGATCGTGTATGCTTCAACTGTCTTAAGCCAGGACATTTTATCGCTGACTGTCCTAAACCGAAGAAGGATGACCAAAAGAGAGGATCCAAGGATTATAAAAAGTCAAAGGAGAATAGAAGGTCATCCAGAAGGGACAAAGAACAGAAAGTACTGGTGGCGGAAGAAAATAAGAACAAATGGGTTGACTCAGAGTCAGAATCAGAAAAGTCTTCCAGCTCATCCAGTGACAGTGAAGATGAAGAAGTTCATTGTCTAATGGCCAACGATAACTGTGAGGTAAATGATCCTAATCTTTCTGAATTTACACATAATGAGCTCACGAATGCATTACAGGACATGATAAATGAGTATCAGATGTTGTATGAATCCTTCGAGAATTACAAGACTGAACAACTAGTCCCAACAGAACATCAGAACAACGAATGTGATTGTGAACAATCAAATGAGTTGAAAAGCTTAAGGGATAAAGTACGTCGGCTCGAGAAAGAAAGGGATGAAGCAACATGTGCACACCAGAAACTCAGTAAGCTGGTTTGCACATGGAATGCATCTACTGCCAGAAAAGATGAAATCTTGAGTCAATAAGGCTTGCTGGTGATCTTACCGGTATTGGCTACTCTAACAATGATAGTAATTCATCCGCCATCAAATCTCAAGTGTGTCTAGAAAGGAACAAGATTCAAACAATGAATTTTGTGAAATCAAGCACAGTATATGAACCAAGTGAGTTGGTTAAAGAATCTGTTGAGCCAATACTCATCAAAGAACGGGCATCACACAAAGATGGTTATGTTGAGCCAAAAGAGAAAGCTAGACCGGGGCAAAAGTTTAGAAATAAACATAAACCCACTGGTCAGGCCACTCGAGAGGTAAAACCCAACTGGTATTATAATTGTATGCCTGTCCAAAAGAGATATATACTTCCAAACAGAAACCAAAAACCTAAACAATATGCATACACTCAGTATAGCACATATCACCCAAGAACATCCTTATCATATAGTGCACACGTTTCAGGACACACACAGACCCAAACAATCCAGGTTATACAAGTGTGGGTCCCGAAAGGACTAATCCTGTCTGGACCCAAGTAGGATTGGTACCAATCATATTACCGCTTAAATTGCAGAAAGCTAGAATTCATCAAGTTCGGAGCTCAGAGTGGTTTCTGGACAGCGGATGTTCTAGACATATGACAGGGAATGCGTGCTTATTATCTGAATTGGTAGACTTCACCGGACCTAGAATAACCTTTGGAGACAACGCAAAAGGTAGAACCGTGGGTAAGGGTAAGATTATCTACGGTAACATTATTATTAAAGATATTCTGTTGGTTGAAAATTTATGTTATAACTTGATTAGCATCAGTCAACTCTGTGACAATGGTCACTCTGTAGAATTCAACCAGCACTCATGCACAATCAAATCTACTGATGGCAGTGTATTACTTGTAGGAAGAATGCATGATAACACATATAAAATTGATTGGAATCTTAATCAGCCTACCTCCTCTACTTGCTTTGCTGCTTTGAATACTTCCAAAAATTGGCTTTGGCACAAACGATTGAGTCACTTAAACTTTAAAACTATTGCCAGTCTGCGTAAACTTGATCTAGTCATTGGACTGCCTCATATAGAGTTCTCAAAAGACAAGATCTGTGCAGCATGCCAACTTGGTAAGCAAATCAGATCCTCCTTTAAGAACAAAGGGAGTAAAGGTACCGAGTTTACCAATCAGTCATTCGAATCATATCTAGATGACCTTGGTATTAAACACGAATACTCTGCTGCAAGAACCCCTCAACAAAACGGAGTTGCTGAGCGTAGGAACCACACGTTGAAAGAAGCTGCGCGAACTATGCTTGCAGAATCAAAATATCGCAGAGATTTTGGGCAGAAGCTGTCAACACAGCATGTTATACGCAGAACAGATCAATGATTAATAAGCGAGCAAATAAAACCCCTTATGAAATCTGGAATGACAGTAAGCCAAATATTTCTTATTTCCATGTGTTTGGTTGCAAATATTTTATTCACAACAATGGAAAGACTCATCTCACCGCTTTTGATGCCAAATCTGATGCTGGAATATTTCTTGGATATTCTGCAGTTAGTAAAGTCTTCAGAGTATTTAATAATAGAACTCTTACTGTAGAAGAATCTGTGCATGTAAAATTTGATGAACCTACTGACTGTACTGTATCTAATCTGCAAATCAACAATTTGAGAAATCGATTGGAAAGCACTTATATTGATGAAAATGTTGATGATGAGATAAATTACAGAAGCAGGACTGGCTGCTCTTTAGAACCAGAAGTTCCTGAAGCTCAAGCAGAAGAGTCTGCTAGTCAACAAGCACTGCATCCAACTGACAATGACACTGTTGATCATACTCCTGCTGCAGCACAAGGAACTAACGAAAAAGATGTGTCAATCAGATCTTCTAAGCTACCCACTCATATTCAGTCAATTGAAGAGCTCAACCCTCTTGGACCTCCGCTCCGGTGGATGAAGGATCATCCTCCCGAGCAGGTCATAGGTAATCCTGTAGCTCATCTACGCACCAGAGGACAAATGATTAATGAATTTCTTCATGCTGCATTCATATCTCACATAGAACCTAAGAAGATTGATGATGTTATGTTAGACCCAAGCTGGGTAGAAGCACTGCAGGAAGAACTAAATCAGTTTGAGCGAAACAAAGTATGGTATTTAGTACCACGACCACAACATCACACTATAATAGGTACCAAACGGGTATTTAGAAATAAATTAGATGATAATGGTATAATCATCAGAAATAAAGCAAGATTAGTCGTACAGGGCTACAAATAGGAAGAAGGCATTGATTTTGATGAAACCTTTGCCCCTGTAGCTCGATTAGAAGCCATTCGCATATTTCTTGCATTTGATGCTTTTAAAGACTTTAAATCTATCAGATGGATGTTAAGAGTGTGTTTCTTAACGGCAAACTCCAGGAAGAAGTTTACGTTGAGCAACCTCCTGGATTTGAAAGCCATCAGCAGCCTTCTTATGTTTTTCGTCTCAACAAAGCCGTGTATGGTTTGAAGCAAGCTCCCCGTGCATGGTATGAAACTCTATCAAAATATTTGACTGAGCATAACTTTACCATTGGCACGGTGGACAAGACCCTTTTCAAATTCACAAAGGGTGATCATACTCTGCTTGTTCAAATTTATGTTGATGATATTATTTTCGGCAGTACTAACTCAAAACTTTGCGAAAGATTTTTTAAAATTATGCAGGATCAATTTGAGATGAGCATGATGGGAGAATTATCATTTTTCTTAGGATTGCAAGTCAAGCAATCCAGTGAAGAAATTCTGATAACTCAGTCTAAATATACTAAAGAACTGCTGAAGAAGTATGGGATGAGTACAAGTTCAGCAGCCGCCACTCCAATGAGCTCATCTGCAAAACTAGACTTGGATAACTCAGGAATACCAGTCGAAGTCACAATGTATCGAGGAATTATTGGATCATTACTGTACTTGACAGCCAGCCGACCAGACATTATGTTTGCAGTTTGTATGTATGCTCGGTTTCAAGTAAATCCCAAGCAGTCACACTACACGACTGTCAAAAGGATCCTCAAATATCTGAAAGGCACTGAGAATGTCGGTCTATGGTATCCAAGAGACTCAAATTTTAATCCGATCGGATACTCAGATGCAGACTATGCTGGATGCAAAATTGACAGAAAAAGTACCAGTGGATACTGTCAATTCCTTGGAGATAGGCTAATCTCATGGGGTTGCAAGAAGCAGACCTCCATAGCAACGTCTACTGCAGAGGCAGAGTACCTTGCTGTTGAAAGCTGCTGTGCTCAACTGCTCTGGATCAACAACAACTGAGAGACTATGGAATTGAATCCACTGAGGCACCCATCTTTTGTGATAATACGTCTGCCATAGCCATTACGTACAACCCAGTTCTTCATACGTGCACCAAACATATTGACATACGTCATCATTTCATCAGAGATCATGTTATGAAGAAAGAAATTCGGCTAGAATGCATATCTACCGAACAACAGGCAGCAGACATCTTCACAAAACCTCTACCGGACGCTAAGTTTTCCTACTTTCGAAATATTCTTGGTTTAATTGAAATCAATCCATGATTGTTACTATTTAAGAATACTGAATTCAGGGGGAATTACTCAGTAGAAATCGCATGACCTTAGGGGGATTTCTGTTAAAATTTTATCTTGGTTATTTAAGCTCAGCTGGTAAAACAACAGCCTGCTGCAGTAGGTGCTTCCGTACAAGTAGGACTCTACATACCAGTAGATGCTATCTTACAAGTCGGACCCTACATACCAGCAGACTTTACCAAATATGCTTTGACAAAAATAACATTTGGTAACCATTAACCTACTGGAACGTCGGAATTCAAATTTACTTCTATGTAAAAATAAAATTATTTCACTCCCGCCCAAATCCTGTCCTTTTATTTATTTGTTAAAATTTTTCATTCGTTAGATGATCGCCACGTATTCATGTGTCCGCTCATCTACAGTACGACGTTACATCTACTCTTTCCGTTAACCGCCATTAATTTTGTTTCTAACTCTTATCTTTCCAAAATTACTGCGTTAACTTCCCTCCCAGAAATTTTACTCAACAGGACTTTTGTTGCTTTTCTGCATCTTCACCAAAAATGTCGAAGAACTCACAGCCAAGTTTCATCACAAATGCTGTTCATGTGGATTTTCATTCAATCTACACATCCTCTGATGAAGATACAAAGGACGTTTTTCACAAGTTGGATACATCGGGACTTCTAGTGATCCTTAGCCAGGCACCAACATTCTACAAGGAAGCTCTACATGAATTCTTCGCCACTGCTAAAGTTGTAGATGATTCCGTAGTGGCCTCCATCTCGGGACAACTGGTCACCATCACTCAACAGGAATTCGCCACTCACCTTTGTCTTCCCTCTACTGGACTCACAGATTTTTCCACCGTTCCAATGGATGTCAAGGAAGAAATGTGCTCCATATTCTCTGACTCTGACGCTCGCCTTCGACGTCCTCCATTTAAGAAGGTGCTAATGAAGAGTCATTTCCGTCAACTGGACGATGTTATTTCCAAGGGGCTGCTGTGCAAAGCTGGCTCTTTTGATATCATCACCCCTGAGAAGTTTGACATCATGAGTGCCATCTTCAAAGGATTAGAAGTCAACTGGTCAGTTGTTCTGTTTCAGGTCCTTACAGGACTAATTACTTCAGGGAAGGGACAATCTGGGTTTGCTCTTCCACTCAGCAGTCTGTTCGACAGTAAAAATATTCAGGCGGGGGCCTCCTCAAATCTTCATCCAGGCAGACTTATCACTACTAAGTATCTCCAGATTCATAGGCAACAGAGTGGCATAGAAATTGGTCTGACAAAGCGACGATCGACTCAAGTTGTAAGCGATTCTGAACAAACAATAACCGAATCCGCTGAGTCTTCTCATCCTCCTCCTCCTCCTAAGAAGCCCAGGACCAGAAAAGGGGCTCCTCCTGCTCTCCGGAAGATAGTCACTGATGCCTCTGATACCATCTCTTCTGCAGTCGCAACAACAGTCATCACTAGAAGAGAGCCAAGTCCTGAAAATCCTCCTCCTGAGGAACCAACTACATCAGCTGTCTCATTGGCCATGGTACTCGCTGCACCAGAGGCTCCACCTGACCAATCCTCCAAGCTGGTGAGCTCTCAATAAGCACTGCGCACTATCAGCTTCAGGCAACCAAAGTCCAACTGTCCTTACTGTCATCCCAATGACACCACCACTGGAAAGGGAAAAGGACTTATGGCACCGGTGACCACTCCTGTAGCCTTTGAGATTCAAATGGTCATGAGTGAAGTAGAAGCCAAGCTGCAGGCGCAGCTTGAAATTTTTGATCGATGGACTAAGGCTCACCTAAAAATTCACTTCGATGACTTCACTCCAATCTTTGATCAAGCACGAGCAGACGAGAATCTCATTTTGAATTATCTTCAAGTCTCGGACACTGAAAAGAGTTTGAATC
Source organism: Haberlea rhodopensis (assembly GCA_907163345.1). NCBI lineage: Eukaryota > Viridiplantae > Streptophyta > Magnoliopsida > Lamiales > Gesneriaceae > Haberlea > Haberlea rhodopensis. The sequence continues at coordinate 49,614 of CAJQUN010001053.1, forward strand.
TTAGATATCTCTTCCGCATGATGAATAATGTGGGAGAACTTCAGGCTCTTGTTCATTCCCGCCTTCAACAATTCAACATTGATTCTGGCACATCGAATCATGATCGAGCAGTTCTGAATGCTTTAGGTCCAAAGATGGATATGGCTGATCAAGCTCTTCATGATCTCCGCATATCAACTGGTCTCCACTCCTGCTCTGCAGTTTCCAGACATGCAAGTCCTACTCCAACTGTCTTGCAAACTGCCCCAACTGACTTGGAGACTGCCCCACCTACTTTGGAGACAGCTCTTACTGACATTGCAATCACCTCTACAGCTGATCCACTTATCTCCTCTTATCAGAGTCATGCCAATGATCAATCGCTACGGCTGCTATATGTTGATCATGCTAACGTTGCCACAGTGATTCAGACTGTGGTTATCAAGTTTCCCTCTCTTCTAGTAATGATTAACCCAGTGAACACTCTTCCCACTCTGCTGGTCACACTCAGTCATCCGCAGCCGAGCTGGAACAAGCTGTTACTAGCATGGATGTCATAACTGCCATCGCGCCTGCTGCACCTACCACTGAAGTCACTGCTCTGTTGACTGCTGATATTGAGGGTCATCCTGGCATTCTCACTACTACTGCTGAGACTCAAATAGCTGCTCTGGATCAGTCTATGGCTCAAGACCCTCCTGAGGATTTCTTTGACTTTTCAACTCATATTCCTCTGGAAGGGCCACCCAGCATTGCTGATCAGCTGATGCATCTGTCAAACACCATCTCTGCACTAGCCAGTGACGTCAATAAGCTCAAACAGGAAGAACACAATGCGACTCTTATTCTTGGGAGCCACCAGCAGCATACTTATTCTCAATTCTAGCATGTCTATCGAGACATCAATAGTCTAACAACTACAGTAACAAGGCTCCAAACCTTTGTTGTGGATCCCTTTGCGGACCCACTCTCTCGGATAGGGCAGGCTCGTCTTCAGATCACTCAACACAATGAATCACTTCATACTGCCACCTCGCTGGCCCTTGAAGATAAGATAGAAGACGCCAAGAAAGCCCTATCGGATCAATTAGCAACTATGCAGGCGACATTTGATTCACAAATTCAAGACTTGAGCAACAGCATGCCAGCTGCTCCTCAAACTGTTAGAAGATTGCCTGAGTCCAGCAGACCTGCTCCTCTGACCCAAAGAGACCAGAGTCCAGCTCATCGCTCATCTACTGCAGCTAGAGCATCCAGTCGGTCAAGGCCTCCCTCTCAGCAAAGGTCCCACAGCTCCCGACAAACTCAGGCTAACACTCCATCCTCAACCCGTGACTACTCCCAGCATTGGTTAGGGGGCAAACAGTAAATTTTTATTGTCTTTTTGTAGTTATCATTATCTGTATTTTTCATAAATATTCACTGTAGTGTCAATTCGTTTCTATCTTTGTCTGCATTTTTTAGCATGATATGATACTTCACACTACAACTTGCTAGTTTTTCGCTATAAATAGCATGCTAGTTCACTAACTCAAAATCATCAATCATGCACCTCTTCTCTAATATTCTTACTTGTCTTGCAACTACTTCTACACAAATATCTATTCATGGGTTTATTACTTATCTAAATCAACCTTACATGGGTTGATTACTTATCTAACCCACGTCTGCTAGCTGAAGCTTTCTGGACCAGCCTTGGTGTTCTCCACCAGCCTGGAATTTGGAACAGCAGATGCCTGGGTGCTGATGACAAAAAGGGGGAAGACAGAGAATTTTCATTGAAGACAGAGATCTTGCCAAATGAACAGAGGAATACTTTGAAGATAATGGACTCTTTCTAGGCCTTTCTCTATTCTAAGCCTCTCTGTATGCACTTTCTCTCCCCCTCCCTTTGTCAATAACCCTGAAACTACCCGGTTCAGATCATTCCATACTGGCTATGTTTCTCTATTTGGATAGATTGTAAAAATAGGTCTGCTAAATGACTTGTAAGATGTTCCATGTAATGTTCTATGTAATTTGTAAGATGTTTGTTGTAATTTGTAAGATGTACCATGTAACCAGAATTCATTTTATATAAAAATGATATTCCTTTTTGGCTCAGTTTGATTACTCGTAATCTGCTTATCCATTCTAAACAAATTGCAAAGTCTATGTTTGTCTCTAAGTCTTAACAGGAATTGCTATTCATATGATCAAGCAAGAGTCTTCAGTACTAAGTTTTGTCATCACCAAAAATGGGGAAATTGTTGGGAAAACATTTCTAAGTTTTGGTGGTGACAAATATCAACTTGATGGACACCAACTGGACAGACACCTACCGGACAGACACTTACCGAGTAATGGACACCAACTGGATAGACACCTACCGGACAGACACTTACCGGGTAACAGACATCAACTGGACAGATACCTACCGGGTAACAAAGACCTACCGGATGATGGACATCAACTGGTAACAAAGACCTACCGGGTGACAAACATCAACTGGATGGACATCAACTGGTAACAAAGACCTACGGGGTGACAAAGACCTACCGGGTAACAAAGACCTACTGGATGATGGACATCAACTGGATACATAGACCTACTGGATGGACACCTACTGGATGGACACCAACCGGATGGACATCTACCGGACAAACACCTACCTGATGGACACCTACTTGATGGACACCAACTGGACAAGCATCTACTGGATAGTCATATATTGAACAAAGACATCTACTGGTTACAGAAGAATGAACGACCAGTTGAACGAAGAAATCCAGCATAGGACTAACCATCCAGCAGGAGCTCAAAGCAACAAGACAAAACAAGTACAACCTATTCTGGCAAAGGTACAACAGAGCGGCGCATCCGCTATATCTTCGCCACCATTAGCGTCAGAATAAAAGAGCCGTTGCTAAACAAAATAGGAAAGAAGACAATCAGAATATGGAATGGTAATAGAAAGTGGATCTCTTCCAAATATAGACAAGTTGCCTTTAAGATCAAGATGTCTATAAATACGCCCAAGTGAAGAATGAAGATGTTAGCTGAACGATCTAATCAAACAAAGAGAAACACCTCAACGCAAAAAGAAAATCATCTCACTGATATTCTCTAAAGGTTCAGCAAGAGCAGACAAGCAGTACTACTGTAATCGTGACAAATTATCCTCAACTGAAGTATGCTGCTCAAGAACACTCGAAGCTAAACAGTTTACTTTTTGAGAGTGTCATAGAAATTATTGTAATCAAATTAGGAAGTTGTGATTGCTAGGAGTTTAGGCCAAGCTGTGTGAGTGCCTATGAAGGTTGTATACTGTAAAGTGTAAACCAAGTCTTCTAGTGTAACCTTCCTGCAAAGGAAGAAGGGGAGACGTAGAAGCGTTGTGCTTCGAACTTCCAGAAACAATACTTGCGTCATTTACTTACTGCTTATTTACCATTCAGTTTTTAACCCTCACAAGTTCAGCAGACGTCTTCCGCACTATAATCAGTGTCTGCTGACTTGCTATATATTGAGAAGCTATTGCAGTACTTAATAGTCTGCAGGAAACCCGAGCAAAATCGAATTTGAATCTAGTGTTTATTCAACCCCCCTTCTAAACACTGTAAGGAATCCAACACACAAGTGCGCAGCGGAAAAAAAAATTTGGATCCTAACCTAGGACCTATACAGAGTATTCATATCGGAATGATTAATAGAGTCTCACCCTTGTAGTGTGTTTGATGCAGAAACGATGCCAAATCACGAGTCACGAGCAACACCTCCAAGTCTTGCCTCTACGGTATCCACACGATCAAATCGACAAGGGACGTTCAAGAACAAGTTGCTAGACTTATTCTTGAACCAAAGTTGAACGCACGATTCAAAACCGATAAATGCCGGCCGTCTAAAACCCACACAATCTCACGGCGGAGGAGGCGAATTGGTGGAGTGAGGCGGCGGCCGAGAGAGGAGCTTTTGAGGCTATTAGGTTTTTGTGAATTGTATATCTTACAATTAATTATAACCTTGTTTATATATTATAAGATTTAATTAAGGTTCAAGACTTTCTTAAAGTCTCATGGGCCCAAACCCATGATTTAATTAAATCCATTTAATCAAGTAATTAAGACTCTTCTTAATTATTTAATTCATCCAATGAATTTAATTCCCTTTATCGATTTAATCTTTTGTGCGACCCGATAGGATCTTGTAATGTGGGCAGTGACATAAAATCTCATTTTATGTCACAAGCAATGAGCGGTATCTAGCAACACATCAAGGGTACCCAAATTACAAGAATGTCATTGACTCGACATAACCTTAGAATTTGTGATAATATTAACCATGTAACTTAATCCCTTTGTCCATGTGTTTAGATTGAACACGAGTCATGGAATAGTCATACTCGTATATTCAATCTCTATTTCTTGATCCCCAAGTAGAACTAGAATAAACGAATAAGCTCGATATCACATATCGACTCATTCGAGCACGGCCATGCATTTTAGTCTTACTTGATCAAGGGCCCAAACACTTCTCCTGTTATATAGGAGGGACAAATCCTATCTTGATCAATCAACATCCCTCTACATAATTCGTAGTGTCTCCAATAGCTGTCTTTATAGTTTACCCTGTTACAGGTAACATTTGACAATATCAAGATACATAACTCCTTATGTTGGGATCTCTGATGATCTCAAGTCGTAAGGATTACATACATTATTATCACTATGAGAATTGCTTATGACACTCATATAACTATCCATGTAGCATTCTCATGGTGGGTCTGTCCAGTACATTGTTCTCTAACATGTACCCATGTGTTGATTTGATATCTCATATCCATGAATTAATTCATCAATGCATTATCATTATCCTTATTCATGATAATACTTGACTAGGGACAATCTTTAAGAACAATACAATATTATTCTAAGGACATTAACTTATATATCAATTCATATTGCACATATATTCGAATAAGATATAATAATGTTTGCCATTAATAAAATCATAATACATTGTATGTCATAAACAATTATCTAATGACTTTTCTTAGGGCATATCCCAACAAATCTCCCACTTGCACTAAGACCAATCAGACATATACTTAATGCCTAGAGATCTAGTATGACGATCATGCTTCTGCTGTGACAGTGGCTTCGTCAATGGGTCAGATACATTATCATCTGTTGGTACTTTGCATATTTTTACATCTCCTCTTTCAACGATTTCTCGAATGAAATGAAATCGCCGAAGTATGTGCTTGGATCTTTGGTGAGATCTAGGTTCCTTAGCCAATGCGATGGCTCCATTGTTGTCACAATAGAGTTCAATCGGATCTAGAATGCTAGGCATCACCCCAAGTTCAGAAATGAACTTCTTGATCCAAACAGCTTCCTTTGTTGCATCTGAGGCAGCAATATACTCAGCTTCAGTTGTAGAATCGGCTACTGTCTCTTGCTTTGAACTCTTCCAGCTTACAGCACATCCATTAAGGCAAAACACATATCCTAATTGCGATCGAAAATCATCTTTGTCGATTTGCAAACTTGCATCAGTGTAACCTATTACATTGAGCTCTTCCTCACCTCCATAAATCAAGAATGTATCCTTAGTTCTTCTCAAGTACTTCAGGATATTCTTGACTGCAATCCAGTGACATTCACCTGGATCAACTTGATATCTGCTCGTCATGCTCAAAGCATACGAGACATTGGGACGAGTACATATCATGGCATACATGATAGATCCAATCGCTGACGCATATGGAATCTTACTCATGCGTTGTCTCTCATCTGGTGTTGAAGGACACTGATCCTTCGAGAGATGTATTCCATGCGTCATAGGCACGAATCCTTTCTTATATTCTTGCATGCTAAACCGTTTTAGCACTTTGTCTATGTATGTACTTTGACTTAGGCCAAGTAATCTTCTCGATCTATATCTATAGATCTTGATTCCTAATACATAGGTGGCTTCACCCAAGTCTTTCATAGAAAAGCAATTCCCTAGCCAAATCTTTACAGATTGTAAGGCAGGGATATCATTCCCAATTAGAAGTATGTCATCTACATACAATATTAGGAAGATAATTATGCTCCCACTGACCTTCTTGTAGACACAAGGTTCATCTACGTTTTTGATGAAACCAAACTCTTTGACTGCATCATCAAAACGAAGATTCCAACTCCGAGAAGCTTGCTTCAATCCATAAATGGATCGTTGTAGCTTGCATATCTTTCCAGCATCCTTTGAATCGACAAAACCCTAGGGCTGTGTCATGTACACATCCTCAAGCATATTTCCATTAAGGAAAGCTGTTTTGACATCCATCTGCCAGATTTCATAATCATGAAATGCAGCTATTGCAAGTAAGATCCTAATGGATTTAACCATGGCAACTGGTGAAAAAGTTTCATCATAGTCAATACCATGAATTTGTTTGAAACCTTTTGCTACCAGTTGACCTTTAAAGGTTTGTACATTACCATCCATGTCGGTCTTCTTCTTGAAAATCCATTTGCACCCTATGGGTCTCACCTCTTCAGGTGGGTCAACCAAAGTCCATACTTGGTTTGCATACATGGATTCCATCTCAGATTTCATGGCCTCTTGCCATTTCTCAGAATCAGTGCCCATTATAGCTTGTTGATAAGATGACGGCTCATCCTCATCAATAAGTAATAAGTCACCTTGTTGAGTCACAAGAAATCCATATCTCTGTGGCTCCCGGTGTTCTCTTACAGACCTACGCTGGGCTTATGTCTCTTGAGCAGGCACTTCATCCACAGCAGCTTGTGGTGACTGCTCTGTTTCCATCTCAATATCATGTTCAGTGTTTTCTTGTGGTTGAACTTCACTAAGTTCTATATGTCTCCCACTGGTTTTTCTAGAAATAAATTCTCTTTCAAGAAAGACACCAGTCCGAGCAACAACAACTTTGTTCTCGGTGGGATAATAGAAATAGTATCCTTTCGTTTCCTTAGGATACCCCACAAATAAACACTTATCAGATTTGGGTCCAATTTGTTAGAGGCGTGACGTCTCACGAAAGCCTCACAACCCCAAATCTTCATAAAAGACATACTAGGACGTTTCCCAGTCCATATCTCATATGGTGTCTTTTTCACTGATTTAGATGGAACACGGTTCAGTATGAATATTGCTGTTTCTAAAGCATGTCCCCAAAAGGATATCGGAAGATCTGCATGACTCATCATTGATCGAACCATGTCCAACAAGGTTCGATTTCTCCTCTCGGATATACCATTCCATTGTGGAGTATACGGAGGAGTGAGTTGTGGGACTATCCCACACTCCTTTAGATAGTCATGAAACTCTTGGCTTAGGTATTCACCACCTCGATCTGATCGAAGAATTTTGATACTTTTACCAAGTTGGTTTTGTACTTCATTCTTGAAATCTTTGAACTTTTCAAAGGTTTCATGTTTATGTTTCATTAGGTACACATACCCATATCTACTGAAGTCATCAGTAAATGTAACGAAGTATTGAAAACCACCTCTAGCATGTGTGCTTATTGGTCCACATACATCACTATGTATGAGACTCAATAAATCATTTGTCCTTTCAACATGTCCCTTGAAAGGAGCTTTAGTCATCTTGCCCATTAAACAAGATTCACATGTTTCATATGATTCAAAATCAAATGAATCAAATACTCCATCCTTATGAAGTTTTGATATGCGATTCTCGTTTATATGGCCCAAGCGACAATGCCAGAGATAAGTTGGATTAGAATCATTATTCTTAATCCTTTTAGTATTTATGTTATAGACAGGCATATCAAGATTTAATACATAAACACCATTAATCATTTGTGCACTAGCATAAAACATATCATTTAAATAAATGGAGCAACAATTGTCCTTTATAATAAATGAAAATCCAAACTTGTCCATACAAGAAATAAAGATAATGTTTCTAGTAATTGAAGGCACAAATAACAGTCTTTTAAATCAACAGATAAACCGGAAGGCAAAGACAATGAATAATCTCCTATAGCTAATGCAGCAAGTCTTGCTCCATTTCCTACTCGGAGATCTACTTCGCCTTTTGCCAATGTCCTACTCCTTTTAAGATCCTGCACATTAACACAAATGTGAGATCCACATCCAATATCTAATACCCATGATGAAGAAGTAGATAAATTGACTTCTATAACAAAAATACCTGAAGTGGAAGTCACACTTCCCTTCGTCTTCTTAAGATCCTCCAGATAAACTTTGCAATTTCTTTTCCAATGTCCGGTCTCACCGTAATGGAAACAGTTCCCCTCTTTTGCCACTCCTCCCTTTGGCTTTAGTGCAGAAACATGTGGCTTAGACTTAACAAGGACCTTCTTGTTCTTCTTGTAGCTTTTAGCTTTAGTCTTTCCTTTGCTCTTATTCACAATAAGAACATTTGTAGGCTTAGACTTCTTGCTATTTGCTTCAAAAGTTCTAAACATGCCAAGCAACTGTGGTAGAGTCTTTTCAATTTCAATAATATTGTAATTCAAGACAAATTGACTGAAGCTTTCAGGCAACGATTGCAAGATCACGTCAGTGGCCAACTATTGGTCCAATGAAAAACCCATCTTCTTCAGATTCTCAATGTACCCAATCATCTTGAGTACATGAGTTCCAACCAGACTTCCTTCTACCATTCTACACTGGATAACGCTTTAGAGACGTCATACCTCTCTTATCTTGCTTGTTGTTGGTACAGTTGCTTTAGATGCTCGATCATATCGAACGCCTCCATTTCCTCATGTTGCTTCTGAAGCTCAGAGTTCATGGTGGCAAGCATAAGGCACCCAACATCAAGTGCGTCATTTTGATGCTTCTTGTAAGCATCTTTATCGGCTTTAGCAGCCGTCAAGGGAGGTTCCTCAGCAGGTAAGGGTTCCTCTAGGACATATTGCTTCTTTTCTTGTTTGAGGACAATCCTCAAATTCCTATACCAGTCTAGGAAATTTGTCCCATTAAGTTTGTCCTTCTCAAGGACCGATCGTAATGATAGTGTGCTTGTAACGTTGTTGGTTGCCATGGATATCTACAATATAAATATGCAAAATAAGTTTATGATTTTAATCATTTAATATGGTGTTATATTAAATGACACTCCCACTATTTTGTTTAAAACTATCAACCCTCGAAAACTTTAGTGGGCCAAGATCCATATTTCACTTAATCTTGAGTTAGCTTTGGCTAATTGCCCAAGACTCGGTTATTTAGGTAGACAACTCTTTGTCAATTACAATCACATGCAATTCTTGGATGGTTGAATGAACAACGCTTTGTTCAAATTCATCTAATGAATTATTTTCCAACCCCATGCCTCTAGGTTCCCAATCCTATTGAGATAACGCTAGTTAAGTCGAACCCAATTTTAAAATAACACGGATATCACTTTTATCCTTTCGCGTCTTACTAAGATTGTCACGGTGCTTTGCTTTGGCAAACCCACACATGTTCAATCGAAGTCTTGACGAGTATTTTTAATTGGAAGGCATCTTAAAACTTAATATTATAAGAGGGATTTATTGATCTCATGATTTTATTAATATTGAAAATATGTCTGGTACATATATGAATATATACATATCTACATATATATATCAAGCATCAATATTAAATAAAACAGTAAACATGCATCTCATACATCAACATAATGAAAACGTGACATGGTTATAGCCCCAACTAAAGATTTCTCAAGCCAATGAAAAAATCTAAAAGGTCAACCTAAGGGTAACTTCTCCAAGCACCTCTTTGGCTCCCTTTTGTGAATGTCATTCTCATCCCGGCACCATGGTCCATCTTCATTGATCTCCATCAATAAAACTCTAACTAAACTGTATAACAATTACATGATTTAGAGAATTCCTCGAGTTACATTCGAGGGAGAGCATAGGGGAGGGAATACATTCAAAAAAATAGAGAAGGCACGACTCGTAGGCCGTATTAAATAACAAACATTCACAAAATCCTATCTAATAGGTCATAGGGCTATAACCATGCACCATGCTCAAACAACACATAAAACATGCTATAACATTTAATTAATTAAATTCTAAACATTTTAAAATTTAATTCTAATTAAAACTGTAAAATAAAATTTTATGAAAATTATCGTACGCTCGGGAATCACATGCGACGAATACTTGGCGCGTCACAAGCCATGGACAATAAGGGCTCCAAGACCATAACCACACGGCTGGACCATGCATGAGCCTAGGGTTCGAAACCCTAGCCCAAGTCACGGTCCATAGCCGTGTGCACCATGCGGCGGCTGCTAGGGTTCGAAACCCTAGCCATCTCATCCTTTCCATGCACGATTCATGACGGTGGTGGATTGACCATCTCGAGCCAATAGGTTCTAAAACCCTAGCCCTCATGTGGCCCTAGCCGTCGACCTTCAATTTTCGTGACCAAGAATAGAACCTACATGCACCGCATATGACTTTTATCGAGCCTAAAGGGTTCTAAGCCCTAGCCATGTTTCGACACCTCCATGCACAACTATGAGCCACAACGGCTAGACCATCTCGAGCCAAGGGTTCATAAAACCCTAGCCCTCATGTGGCAGCCGTGGGTCATTTTTGATGGTGGTGTTCGAACCATCATGTGCTACGATTCGATTTTCGCCTTCTTGTATCACATACAATAATTCGCCAATTTATATCAAATACAATTATACGATGATTTCACAAACTCGATTTATTCCATATCATATATGAATATACAATTTTAAAGCATGCAATACAAATCAAAATATGATTAAACGATTAACCACAAAATTCCGATATGAGCTTTGAACCTGGCTCTGATACCACTGTAAGGAATCCAACACACAAGTGCGCAGCGGAAATAAAAATTTGGATTCCTAACCGAGGACCTGTACAGAGTATTCATATCGGAATGATTAAACGTGTCTCACCCTTGTAGCGTGTTTGATGCAGAAACGATGCCAAATCACGAGTCACAAGCAACACCTTCAAGATCTTGCCTCTACGGTATCCACACGGTCAAATCGAACAAGGGACGTTCAAGAACAAGTTGCTAGACTTATTCTTGAACCAAAGCTGAACTCACGGTTCAAAACCGATCAACGTCGGCCGTCTAAAACCCACACAATCTCACGGCGGAGGCGGCGAATTGGTGGAGTGAGGCGGCGGCCGAGAGAGGAGCTTTTGAGGCTATTAGGTTTTCGTGAATTGTATGTCTTACAATTAATTATAACCTTGTTTATATATTATAAGATTTAATTAAGGCTCAAGACTTTCTTAAAGTCTCATGGGCCCAAACCCATGATTTAATTAAATCCTTATAATCAAGTAATTAAGACTCTTCTTAATTATTTAATTCATCCAATGAATTTAATTCACTTTATCAATTTAATCTTCTGTGCGACCCGATAGGATCTTGTAATGTGGGCAGTGACATAAAATCTCATTTTATGTCACAAGCAATGAGCGGTATCTAGCAACACATCAAGGGTACCCAAATTACAAGAATGTCATTGACTCGACATAACCTTAGAATTTGTGATAATATTAACCATGTAACTTAATCCCTTTGTCCATGTGTTTAGATTGAACACGAGTCATCGAATAGTCATACTCGTATATTCAATCTCTATTTCTTGATCCCCAAGTAGAACTAGAATAAACGAATAAGCTCGATATCACATACTCATTCGAGCACGGCCATACATTTTAGTCTTACTTGATCAAGGGCCCAAACACTTTTCCTGTTATATAGGAGGGACAAATCCTATCTTGATCAATCAACATCCCTCTACATAATTCGTAGTGTATCCAATAGCTGCCTTTATAGTTTACCCTGTTACAGGTAACGTTTGATAATATCAAGATACATAACTCCTTATGTTGGGATCTCTGATGATCTCATGTCGTAAGGATTACATACATTATTATCACTATGAGAATTGCTTATGACACTCATATAACTATCCATGTAGCATTCTCATGGTGGGTCTGTCCAGTACATTGTTCTCTAATATGTACCCATGTGTTGATTTGATATCTCATATCCATGAATTAATTCATCAATCAAAACATACTAGTCTCAATGCATTATCATTATCCTTATTCATGATAATACTTGACTAGGGACAATCTTTAAGAACAATACAATATTATTCTAAGGACATTAACTTATATATCAATTCATATTGCACAGATATTCGAATAAGATATAATAATGATTTGCCATTAATAAAATCATAATACATTGTATGTCATAAACAATCATCTAATGACTTGTCTTAGGGCATATCCCAACAAACACTACCCCGATCCTAACAACTAACACAAGTTTTGTTGATCATCAAAACTCAAAAATAATCCGGGGATAAATTAAGCATTAAATTCAACCATGCGTTTAAGGCTCAACACATTTGTTGGTGCATTTTTGGCTAGTAGCCCTTGTGTCCACCCATCATTCCTTGGAATTTCCACCAATAAGGTTCACCTCCGACACCACTGCAGTCAGATGCATATCGTCCATGTCTGAGCTTACGTTGTCCTCAGCAATGTTAAAATGAGCAGGCCTCTTGCCTTTGCATCTGTTTGGGACTGCCTTCCTTTTACCCTCATTGATTTGGCGTTGTATGCATTCCTTGGCCTTATGGTTAGGTTTACCACAAGTATGCTTGCGTTTATTCCCACGGGAGCTGTCCCCAACTTCAACCACGTTGGCCTTGGAAATCATTCCAAATGCTTTCTTGTCAACCTTTTGGTTGTCTTGCTCGATGCGCAACCTCATGCTAGGATCCTCGAGACTCATCATCTCTCTCTTGTGCTTTAGGTAGCCCTCGAAGTCCTTCCAAGATGGCGGTAATTTTTCAATCATCATCACCACTTGGAGAGCATCATTTAGCCATATACCTTCGGCAGCAAGTTCATGATATATCAGCTGCAGCTCTACGCATTGCTCAACAACAGTCTTGCCATCTACCATTCGATAGTCATGGAATCGATCGGCTACAAATTTCTTTGCGCCAGCGTCGTCAACTTTGTACTCATTTCTAACGATTCCCAAATATCCTTCACAATTTCTTTGGGGGAATACACATTAAAAAGTGCATCGTCCAGAGAATTCAGTACATAGTTATGACTGAGGTAGTCGGCACTCAGCCATGATTCGACTATGACAACATATTGAGTATCCTCTTTGTCCTCCACTGATTTCTCCTCTTTAAGGAACCTGGTTAAGTTAAAGGTGGTCAAGAAGAACATCATCTTCTGCTGCCAACGCTTAAAGTTAGAACCTTTGAACTTTTTCGGTTTCTCAAATTGAGAGAACGACATTAGGTTTCTCAGAACTGGCATAACGACCTCAGCGCCGCTAGCTTTCACCACTGGAATCACCACTGGAATCTTAGTATTCTCAGCATTTCGGTTTGGAATCTGGTCAGCCATATGCTAAAAAATAGAATACAAATGATAAAACACAAACAATATCAAACTAGTTTTAAAAACGAACAGTATAAAACTTTGATAGTGCACAAACAGTGATTGTTTGAAAATTCAACAATTTTATTTTCAAAAAACCGATTATGTTCGAAACCAGAAACAAAAACAATTTGAGTTTACGATTGTTGGTTCTGTTTACTTAAATCGAAAGATTGAATCAGTTTAAACATTGTGATAAAAATGAATTATACTGCAAACAGAGAAACAATATACTTAACACAACAGATAAAATGAACTATGAAAAACAGTAAACTTACAGCAGTAGTGATAAATAAAAGACTTAAGAACAAGAATCTGGAAACGATTCTGGACGAGGCCACAACAAGCTGTGTGCCCGTAAACTCAAATTTGCCCGCCTTAGCTTCTGGCCTCCTGGACAAGTGAGTTCCAAGGTACTCCAATCTCCTCTGTTCGGATTGAAGCAGAACTCCGAGAAGACTACTTCGAACACTAGTACTGTGCAGTACTCTCAAACAGTATGAAATGTATGAATGAAGAATGATTTCTGATTTTCGGATGATGAAAACATAAGGCTGAAGCAGCTTATATAGCTGAGCAGCAGGCCTCTCCAAAAGTCTCAGAAATTAAGTGTAATGTTTAATGGGGTAGATGAAAAGTCTCAACACTTAACATCATATTAATATGGATTTAAGTCTCACACTTAAATCTGACATCAATTCTGCAAGTATGTGAAAAGTCTCAAACTTAATACTCAGCGAAATATGAAAAGTCAGGTAGATGAAAAGTCTTTTCAGAAATCCGAGTAGTAAAAAGATAGGGCAGCCTTCGCGGCAGCGCGAGGCGACGCGACGCGGCGAGTTGAGTCGAGACGAGATGACCCGAGAGGAGCAGACAGACGAATGAACGGCGCACGAGGGGCACCCATCTTTTCTACTTAACTTCATTCTATTGATTTGTATCTCATTATAAACAAATCATAAGTGTCTCAACTTTTGAATGTGGGATTCTTTAGCCTAATTGACTATTCATAATTAACTTACCATAATTTTGTTCTCATTAACAAAATTAATAATAATTATTGGGCTTTTAACAATTAAACCCAATTATTCTTTTATTAATTCCAACAAATAATTATTTTTATTTAAAAAGAAATAAAAATAATTAGTTTAATCATATAATTTAAAATGTCTATGTCTATCAGAAGATCTTAACATTTTAAATTAATTACGGTTTCAATTACAGTTCCACAAAGTTCCGGTTCTAGATTCCAATTTTTACGGTTCCCGATAATCATGGTCGGCTCGACTCATATTTGGCTACCCGGCCTTGTACATTTGGAGCTACTCAAGTTGAAGGCATCATATGTGAAGATTGATGTATTGGAATTATAAATATTCCAAGTCATTTTTTATAGGGTAAAATTCAGACCGATATCATAAGATAAAAAAAATTTCGGCCCATTCCACAAAAAAATCAATTCACTTAGATTCATTTCATGATCAAAGGACACTAATGAGACTCACGTGGGTAACGTAGCACGTGCATCGTGGGTACTGTAGCGCTTGCATTGTGGTACCGTAGCATATGCATCGCTGGTACTGTAGCACGTGCACCCCATTTTGTTTTGCCTTTGAAATTAAAAATTATTCCGGTGGTGTGATTGCTTATTATAAATTTGGTACACTTAATTTTAAGCAATATGATGATTTTTAAGCAATATGATGATTTTAACACGGTTGTGAAGAAATCATGAAACAAACTTTTTAGGCTAGATGGTGGTGCACTTGCTAATTATTACTTTGGTGCACCCACGTTTGACAAGTTGATGCACATAATTTTAAGCAAAATGTGATTTTAACACGGTGTTGCACTTAATTTAACAAAATCATGGATTTTTTCTACCGGTGCACGTTTTTACAAATGCACCCGTAGACACAAGTTGTGAAGAAATCATGAAAATACACATAATTTGGTTTCCGGTGTGCACATATGCACATAGATGGACTTCGTGAAAAAAACAAAATATTGATTAGTAAACCTATTTAATAAACAATAAGTGAAGCAAATTCAGATTTTTCTATCGTGCATCGCCATCACAATCACGTGCATCTCCCATCACAATCATATGCACCATAGTACAAAAATCACGTGCTCCCCAGGTATTGTAGCACATGCAACCCACTTTTTTGTTTTTCCTTTGAAATTCAAAATTATTCTGATAAAAGGATAAATAATAGCTCTACGTATACCTGTACTTGTATTAATTACAAGAGGGCACCGTTGCGCTTGTTGTGCACTTGAACAAGTGCATTTTCTGAAATTCAAATTCAAACGCGATGAACCCATCTATAATTTCTGAAGTACATTTTCATGAAATTCAAAGTGCATTTTCTGAAATTCAAGTGCATGGTTGAATTCTCTGAAGTGCATTTTCGCGAAACCCAGCTATAAATTAAAATTCAAAGTGCATTTTCTGAGATTCAAGTTCAAAATTCACGAAACCCAGCTATCATCTTTTCCTCCGTAAGAAGCAACAAGCATGTACGAATCTAAGAATTTGACCGAGGGGGGCAAAAGTGAATTACATAAAAATTAAACCAAAAATTCATGATAAACAACCTAGTTTAAAAACTATAGGTAAAAAATCATTAGGTAAATAATTACATTGTGATTATTACAAGAAACGGACTTGCTTGATTTCAAGAAATAGTACACTTACCGAATTTAATTATTATAATACAATTATTACAATGCTCGGTTAATTTATATTCAGGGAACAGACTTGCTCAATTTCAAGAACGACGATAGCATATTCTTTACATAAAGTTATAAGAGTGCAGATGTGACAATAGAGTACTTTATGGTGATATGTTTTTGATATTTTATTATATTTGTCCATTAATGAATTGTAAATTATTAGACATCTAAGTATTATTCCGGAATGAAAGGAAATGAATAGTAAATCTGTATTATTTCATACTGAGAAATCATTTGTTTACAGACAATAAAAATCTATTGCGGATGTATATCTATTTTTTTAAAGAAAAATGATTATATTAAGTTAAGTTTATTTAAATTGGTTAGTAACAAAAAATATAATAATCAGTTTTTAAAGGAAAATAAATTTTGGTAACACAAAATATATAACAAAAAATACATTGTTTTTATATCAGCTGTAATATGTTAACTAAAAGATAGTCAACTTAACAATTACAACCACATACGACGATACCAACAAACTAAATATCCACAGAAAACGAAAACATAGAACCAGTGTATCAACATAGAACACTTGCCCGATCCGAACAGTAGCTGAACCACCAGGTGGAAAGAGAATGTGATTCACTGCAAGATCACATGATGTTGACCAGATGGGGACATGAGCCACCGAAGCCAAAGTCGATCCCCTCAAACCAATAAGCCTAGAGTACGAGCAAGTACGGGAACTGCCTTCTTACAAACGAAGGTACAAAGGTGGAAAACGAGGCCCAGAAACTGATAAATAGACGAAAAACGCACATGCCTTCGCGTCCACAACCCGTACCAAAAGCCATACTACTGGATGTCAAAAAAAATCGATAGGCTCCCAAACCAGACGTTCCGGCAATGAAACACACACGAAGATCCACCACCATAAAGACAAAAAGGTAGCACATAGTAATCCACTGATAGACAGAAAACCAGGACGACCAAAAAACATAAAAGCAAGATAAACACAAGATATATAAATAGAAAAGAGTAGCAAAAAACAGGAACTCGCACAACTTATTATGCTCACGCAAAGGTATGCCTGAGCCGCCCCCAATTCGGCATGCCAACCAAGGAGCCTCATGCTAGACGGCAGTTTTAAGATGCTTGTAACAAAATATATAATAACTATTTTTGAGGGGGGGTGCTGCCTCCACCAACCCACTATAAATTTGCCCCTGACGGCAAGCAAGACTGGAAAACCACAATGAAACTATTACGCCATCTCCAGGCACAAAAAAATCATAAAAATGGAATTGGAGCAAATTAAGAAGCACATAAAACCCTAGGTCATCTTTACGGTGCACGTCATTCTTCATGTCTCATTTCACTTATGTACACCACAACTCCTTCCACGTGCACTGCAACTCATACAGACACAGCAAGCGTGCACCATCATTCCTTCCAAGTGCTCAGCAACTCACTGAGCAGTCAATTCCATCCCACGCACCAAACCCTGCCACAAAGTCAAACCATCTTCATCACCATCTTTAAATAATAGAACAGAAAGAAGATAAAAGGCGTCGAAATTAAAATGGGGTTACAATTGGATTGCGACGTACGGTTAAAATCATGAGTTAAAGCGACTGGTAGCGATGGAGTAGAAGGTTTGAACAATTTATCCCCCCATCCAACCTGCGATCCATGAAACCCATCTCCCCCTTCTACCAAGGCCAAGAGGAAACATCGGTCACCACCTTAGGTGTAATGCCCGATATGACTCATATATGTTTTATTTGGTTATTGGATAATTATGAGATAATTATGGTATGATGTGAACTCGGGTTGAACCGAGTATGAATGATAAAATGAAAGAAAAGACTAATTGTTATGTTGCAATGAATGAAACATAATTGGAAACAATGAAATGATGTTCATGTGTAATAAATCAAGTATATTATGAAATGGCATGAAATAAGACCAATTGTATGGTATTATTAGACTTGGCGTAATGCATGTTAGACTACATGAAACACACTTGACATGGTTCGTTGAATGTGTAGTAAGATAATTCATGTTGTTGAAAAGAGTATGAACCACACCTAATGGAAGAACAAAGATGTATGCATGTGACTTGGAATTGAATGGGAATTGGTACATGTCTTGTTGTATCATGGCCAAGAAATAAAGGACAAGTTGACATGATGTATGAGGTGTATAGTGGGATACTATGTTGCTATGTATGTCCCTTGTATTTGAGAGGACCATCCAACTCACTTTGCGATCCAAGAAACCTATCTCCCCCTTCTACCAAGGCCAAGAGGAAACATCGGTCACCACCTCAGGTGTAATGACTGATATGACTCATATATGTTTTATTTGGTTATTGGATATAAGATAATTATGGTATGATGGACTCAGGTTCGGGTTGAACCGAGTATGAATGATAAAATGAAAGAAATGACTAATTGCTATGTTGCAATGAATGAAACATAATTGGAAACAATGAAATGATGTTCATGTGTAACAAATCAAGTATATTATGAAATGGCATGAAATAAGACCAATTGGATGGTATTACTAGACTTGGTGTAATACATGTTAGACTACATGAAGCACACTTGACATGGTTTTTTGAATGTGTAGTAAGATAATTCATGTTGTAGAAAAGAGTATGAACCACACCTAATGGAAGAACAAATATATGCATGTGACTTGGAATTGAATGGGAATTGGTACATGTCTTGTTGTATCATGGCCAAGAAATAAAGGACAAGTTGACATGATGTATGAGGTGTATAGTGGGATACTATGTTGCTATGTATGTCCCATGTATTTGAGAGGAAGTTCACTTGAATTTGCATTTGAATTATGTAGGGAGGAGGCTATATGAGGTAAACTTAGCTAATGAACTCACATAATACACCTCAAACACCTAGAAAATGTCTACACAAGCTCCTCTTTATCTCCTTACTTGTTCTTGCTTCTTTTCTTGGATTTCAACTTGGAAATCAAGAGAGAAAGTTATATGAAGTGAATTCATAGCTTCTTGGTAAGGATTATGTGCTTTGTATACTTGTTCTATGTTGATGTAATGATGAGTTGGAGTCAAGCTTGTAACTTGGTAGCTCTTGATTTAATATGAGTTAAAATGTCAAAACTTGAGGTGTAATACGATGGAAACACGTTCATCTAATGATAGAGTATGCATTTATCAAGTTCTAATGTTGATGTTGAAGAATAGGAGATGTACCATGAGGATAGACATCAAAATCGCCATGTTCTGAATTTTACAGAGCATAACGATCGATCGTCAGAAGTGTAGCGATCGATCGTTCGAAGTGAAAGTGGTTAGCGATCGATCGCTAGAGGGCCGTAGCATTTTGTGAAAATTGGACTTAAACAACGATCGATCACTAGCAGTGACCGATCGAACTAGGGTTATAAAAAATGAAGCGATCGATCGCTAGAAATGACCGATCGATCGCTAGGATGAATTTGTTGAAAATGTTATATTTTGTGGAAAGTTTGATGGTGAATCCTATTTTAACATGGTATATTGTTGGTATTCATGTAGCACCATCACAGGGGACAGGATAGAGTGGTGGTTACTCATTGACGTCTACACTTTATATATGTTGTACAACACAACAGGTACATGTTGACGTACAATTATTGATCTTCCATTTCTGATCATTATATGTGATGATGATATATTGTTTATTGAGATATGAGATTATTGTGAATATCAGATGTGATTGGTGCTTTGAGGCACGATGTGACTAACGCATACAGTTGATGCCATACTGAGTATGCCATTGTTGTGTATGTTGTATAGTCATGCGTTGAGGCATGTGATTGGCGCTGTGAGGCACGATGTTATTGAGGCATACATTTGATGCCATATTGAGTATGCCTTTGTTGGGCATGTTGTATCTGAGAGGTACGTCATTGTTGGGCATATACTTTGGCTGTTATAATGTTTGAGGACAGTTATATGATATGTGTTGCTAATATGGGACGTGAAGCCTGAACCACGGACATATTAAACTAAGAGGCATATCATATCGGCCCCGTTATAACATGATGAGGCATGTTGATGACGTGATTAGAGGTATGCAATTGTTAGGCATATGTTTTGGCTGTTATAACGTGTGAGGACGATAATATGATATGTGCTGCTAATATGGGACGTGAAGGTTGATCCACTGACATAGTAAGTTGAGAGGCATATCATATCGGTCACGTTATAACAGGATGTTGAATAAATATCTGATGACATATTTTGCCAATTGTATCATGTTGTATATTGTGTTTTGAGGTATGTACAGGAACAACCAGAGAGGAGTATTACAAATGCATGAATTACAGGAAGTTGTTTATACAGTATTTATGCATTATGTTGATGTTGGAGTATGAACATCATTTCTATACTCATGTTTTGTGTGCATGTTCTGTAGGGACTCAGAGCTGGGGATAAGCTGGGAATGTGAGTCTACCTTCTGCTACTAGGAGTTAAATTTGTCGAGATTGAATGAATTATGATGTGTAAATGATATCCATGATATGATGTATATGAACTATGTAGGCGACAAACATAGTGAAAACTCTTGATCAGTAGTAGTCGTAGTATCTTAATCCTGTTTATAAAGAATGTGATTTATGTAATTGAACTTAATTGAGGATTAAGGTGACGATGCCCCATAGTAGTGGTATCAGAGCAATGGTTAAGGGCAGAGGAAGGGAATTAGGGAGTGATCGCTTTTATTTTAACAGTAATTTCTAGCGATTCTACCGCAAGTGCACGGTGTCAAGTTTTAGTATAATGATCTAGAAGTAAGGATTGTCGAACCCACGAGGACTAGTAGTAATTACCAAATTTAACTAGTGTTCTATATTTAACCTACGAAAGTGTTTGAAAGATTAACTAATTTACTCAACTCCAATATTCAACCGCAACACAAAGAATTAAGATAATAAACAGTAGAGATAAATATCGAGACTTCGGTTCACTTGAGTAATCCCCCACAATTTACCTACTAGTTCTAATTAAAATTAATGCATCTAAGGTGACAAGTTTTCCGGTTATATCCAATATACTCTCTCGAGCTATATTATACCTAACACTGAATTGCAGTAACTCTCGTTCACTTATTTAACAATTCAATGTTGCATACGTTCTATGAAAACCCCTAGCCTTCGATTACTAGATATCTATAGCTATCACTCGTGTATTTGACGTCATCTCTCGATCTCGGTCTGAAATCCACGATTTATGTTATTGGTTCTGTTTTACAATATCATCTCTCGATCTCAATTGTAAACTAACAACATTCAAAGAGTAGCTAATTCTTTAAAAGCATTAAAAGCATAACATAAACTCAAAAATAACAATAACTCAATCAAAAACTAGAATTAAAACTGTGGGTTCATACACAAGATCCCCTTGTCTCGATAACAAACTTAGCCTAGCATATTAACAGAAAGACAACGTTTTATAACATCTAACAACATTATAAACATTGGAATTCGAAAATAAAACTAAACAAAAGTTCAGAAATACTAATAAACACTCGATGTTGAATCGTGCGTCGATCCGTTGTTCCCGTCTCTAGCTGCGTTCCTTTGAATCGTCTTGAATCAATCTTCTCTTCCAATGGGTGGCTGCCTATCCAGAGGTGAAAGAACCCTCAAAATGACCTAAAAACTCCAATTTATATGTCTCCTCACGAGCCCAAAGAAATCTGGTACCAAAAATAGCCCAAAACTTAATTAAGGAAGTTTTTAAATCTGGGACTCTGCACGCGATCGGTCTCTTCGAGATAGGCGATCGATCGCCTTCAGCTTTTTCTCCTCGGCGATCGGTCTCTCAAGATAGGCGATTGATCACCTATATGTTCTGCCCCGAGGCGATCGATCGCCTGGTTTGTTGCGATCGATCGCCTATCGCTTGAAAATTCCATGAGCTCTCTGGCTTCAGGCGATCGATCTCTTGTGATAGGCGATCGATCGCCTGTTGCTTTTATCATTTTTTAAGTCAATTTCACATCTTTTCCAATGGATTGCCTAGTCCTGTCATAGTTCCACCTTCTAATCCATAAATCGCGGTTTTTCCAGTATTTCTTGCACTTCTACTGGATTCCTGGAAATACAACAAAACACAACCAAAAGTATAGAATCTTCCAAGAATCACTATAAAACTCACAAGAAATATATGCAAATATAAGTGTAAAAATGACACTTATCAACTCCCCCAAACTTAGCTCTTGATCGTCCTCGAGTAAGAATAGAATCAAAAACCATGAATTCACAACAGATAAGTGACATGGATCATTTCGTGCTCGTATGTTTATCTCAGAACTTTTACTCATACTACAACAAAGAATCCTTCAAATTGTTGGACACAAAGTGTTTTCTCTTTAAGTCAAATAACGGTTTCAAATTCGGAACGTGTGTGTGTGCTGTTGTCAATCCCAAGTATCATACAATTATCATAGATCAAAACAGTGTTAATCAATAACAATCAAGATTTTTCATCGAGAATCTCATATACCTAGTTTTCAAGCACTTCTCCACTAATGTAATCAATTCCTAGACTTGGATCAAAAGGACTTTTAAAGCTTATAATGTTAGGCCTTTTGGTGTCGGTTAAAAGAAAAGATAGGATAAGTGCAAGGAAGAGAGTATATCATGTAAAGTTCATTTTTATGCATCACATATCGGATTTCTCTTCTTTTCTTTTAGCCTTGCCCGCTTTGGGTCTTATTCAATCACTTTTTCTTTTTTTCTTTTTTTCAAGGCTTTCTCTATCCTTTTCTTTTTCTCATTCACAAGCTCTTTTCACAATAAGCTCATCAACTATAGACATCTATGTGCATCTAATGAAATTCATTATACTCCCTTGGGTGACAAAAAGATTTTTCAATTTTTTTGGCTAAACAAGGTAGGTATACTGAGTTTATCAACAAATGTCGAATGGTGGCTAATTTCCATTCTTATTCAATCAAGCTCAAAGTTGGACACTAGGGAAATATGTAAATAAGGTAGGCTTGAAAGGCTCAAACGTTCCAAAGATCGCCTAAATCATATCCAAGTCTAGTTCATAATTATAAAAATTTCGCCTCAAAGTGCCATCATCAAATAGGTTCTATGATTACTCTAAGATGCTCAAGACATGTCATCAAGTTCACACATATCATCACTACTTCAAATGTAATCAACAAGTTCATGACTCAATGTGCTCAATTTATTCCTCATTTTCAACATGTCAACTCAACTCAAAATACTCACAACATGTTTACAATCATCAAGATTCAAGTCATAAGTATAGTAAACTAATATCATCATAGCATGGAGTCACTACTTTAATCCAATTACACTAAAAACAACTTTCCATGCTCTTCATTGGACTCATCAATATTAAGCTAAAATCAGATTCCACAGCAGTAGACATGTTCAGACGCACAATTAAACAAATTAAGACTCAGACTCAACACCATGCACACCCCATATATAAGCAAAACACAATCCTCAATTCCACAATATCAAATTCAACAACTGCTCCCCCAAACTTAAGGAATACATTGTCCTCAATGTAGTGAACAGGAATAAATAATAGGACAACGTAATACCTGTGGTGACAACCGTCAGTGGTCGTCACCCTCATCCGCATCGGCATTGCCATCATCATCATCATCGTCATTGGTGGGTGGCGGGTATGGCCGGAGAGTGGGTGGCAGTGGAAACGCCAAGTCTGGATGGGACTGTGCTGCGACTGTGTGCCAGTTGTATGAAAAACGCAGAAACTCACGAAGCTCCAGGCGCATGTCATCTTGATTGTGCAACATCTCCTCTTGATTGCGCAGGAGCTCTCGTTGCCCATCACGCACCAATCGCTGTTGCAATTTAAGTGCCCTAAGTTCATCCTCTAAAGATTAAATCTTTGAGCATTGGTGGTCGGATTAGCCATTGTAGAATGGCCATGAGGAGCTCGTCGATGTGAAGACTGGGGCTGTTCCGGATCATTTGAAGGCCCTGGTGCAGACTCGGGCTCCGACGGTGGTCTAGGAAGGCGAAGGGGGAGAAATGGAACACTTGTTTCCTCAAAAGACTCCCAAGGGACTTGTTCCTGGCGGCACAATTTAGTGACTAAAGACGGAAAGGGGAGACCAATCGTGGTAGAACCTTCCACCGCTAATTTCACCGAGGAGTATATGATGCTCCCAATATCCACCGAACGGCGTGTCATGATAGCGAAAACTAACACCGCTCTCTCCTTAGTAACCACGGCAGTGTGAGTAGATGGAAGGACTCGATGGGAGATAAATGTAAACCAGATGTCTGCCTCTGGTTTCAAATGAGTTTTCTTGCAATGTCTGATCTGCCCCTCCGAATTTAGTATCCATTCCGCCCCTTCCCCACAGATGGTCTCAAGCACTTCATTGTAGTCAAGGTGGTGATGCAAATAAGCCGAGTATTCATCGTTTCTTATATTCGGCATCTCATATATGCAATTAATTCATTCGCTAACAAAAAGAAACTTCTTCCGCCGAATAGTCAGATACGGTCCGTTCGCTTCGATTTTAAAGTTGGCATAGAATTCCTTGACTAAGGGGATGACTGCATGGCACAGGGGTGACACAAAGCGCAACCATCCGCGGCGTTCCGCCTCTCGGAGGATGGAAGAATCGGGTGTGTCCATTTCCATTCCCCTCTCCCTTACCAAAGGCCTAGCATGCCATTTTGCATAGAATTCAGATGCGGCATGATTGGCAAAATGAGTCGTGTCATAAGTCGGGGTGGGGGCGGAAGAGGAAGCCCCTCCTCTTGGCTTCTTTCTAGATGCCATGCTATGAGATGTATGAAAACGACAAGAGACGCCTCAATAAGGTCCTACAAAGTCCAACTTGCCTCACACCACTTCCAAGTGTTTACTTAGCACCACCAAGCCTCAACAACATCAATACTAGCAAGCTTCTAACACCAATATCCAAATTAACTTTCCTACCAACAATGAATTCAAATCCTTTCCAACTTTCCCCAAATATCTAGTAATTAAGCATGACCCGGAAATCTCAAGCCAAGTTACCTCTAAATTTTGAAACTTTGATGGAGTGTGGTCCTTAGCTTGGAGTAATCTCCCCTTGGTGCTTGAATGTCCACCCGAGCTTGTAATCTGTAGAAGAAATTTGCACAATTTAGCCAATAGGAGTGGAGAGGAAAGGAATTTGTGATTATATGAAGAATTGAGAAGAGATTTGGAAGGAAATTGGGGATTGGGGATGTGGGCATTTAGGGATTAGGGATTTGAGAGGAAGAGGTGAGGTGAAATTGTGCTGAGTGAGTGAATCTGATGCTTTTTTAAAAACAACAAATCGCGACAGGCGATCGATCGCCTGTGTCCAGTAGCATTTTTTAAAAAAAAAATTTCGTTGAGGCGATCGATCGCCTAATTTTAAGCAATCGATCGCCTACCTCCAGTAGGCTTTTTGAAAAGCAGATGCTCAAGGCGATCGACCGCCTCATGTTAAGCAATCGATCGCCTACCTCCAGTAAGTTTTTTTCAAATATCTTCTGTAGGCGATCGATCGCCTCAGATACAGAGATCGATCGCCTACCTCCAGTAGGCGTCTTTTTTTTTTTTTTTCAATCAAAGTCATTTCCTACAAATTTTTAAAAAAATCTAAAATTCAAACCAAAGTCAAGAAACTAATTACTAAATTCAAAAACGAAGGAGAAGGAAGAAAAATTAGTTCTTGATTTATAGTCCCAAGCTGGACTTCTTGCGTCTGTCGCTTCATTCAACAAAATGGACAGTGGTGCACTCCGGTATACTAAATCATGACCATGGTAGTGCTTCAATCGCTGTGCATTCACTGTGAACGTTCCCTTGGTTGGTTCATAAAGCTCGATTGCACCCGAGGGAAACACCTTGGAAATACGGAATGGTCCGGACCAACGAGATTTAAGCTTGCCTGGAAACAGCCGTAATTTGGAGTTAAATAATAACACCATATCCTCTTCCTTGAAATCACGTTGACTGATCCTTGCGTCATGCCATTTTTTTGTCTTTTCTTTGTAGATCTTGGAATTCTCGTATGATTGGTTCCGAAACTCTTCCATTTCGTTCACTTGGAGGAGACGATGATCACCTGCAGCAGTTAAGTCGAAGTTTTGATTCTTTATTGCCCAATATGCTTTATGTTCCAGTTCAACCGGAAGATGACATGCTTTTCCAAAAACCAACCTGTATGGTGTGGTGCCAATAGGTGTTTTATATGCAGTTCTATATGCCCATAAAGCATCATCTAACCGTAAGGACCAGTCTTTTCGAGAAGTATTGATAGTTTTTTCTAAAATGCGTTTTACTTCCCTATTCGACACTTCCACTTGCCCACAAGTTTGTGGATGGTAAGGTGTTGCAACTTTGTGGGTGACTCCATATTTGCTTAAGAGTTTGTCAAAAAGTTTGTTGCAAAAATGTGACCCACCGTCACTAATGATTGCCCGAGGGTTGCCAAATCGAGTAAAAATATGTTTTTTTTCAAAAACTGCACCACCACTCTAGCATCATTAGTGCGAGAAGCTGCAGCCTCAACCCACTTTGACACATAATCGACCGCAACTAGTATATAGTAGTGTGAACATGAAACTGGAAATGGTCCCTTAAAGTCGATGCCCCAAACATCGAACAATTCACATTCAAGAATGTTGTTCAAAGGCATCTCTTGTCTCCTAGAAATGTTACCAGTTCGTTGACATATATCGCAAACTGAAACATACCTGTATGCATCTTTAAATAATGTAGGCCAATAAAATCCAGATTCCAGTACCTTTGCAGCAGTTTTGGTTGGACCCATGTGTCCCCCTACCTCGCGATCATGACAATGGCTCAATATAGATGACATCTCCTCCTCTGGAACACACCTCCTGATCATGTTGTCTGCACAAACTTTGAACAACATTCCTCCCACATGTAGTGTTTAACATCAGATAAGAATTTCTTTTTTTGATAAAATGTCATTTGTGGGAGGATACCGCTAACCAAATAGTTTGCAAAATCGGCATACCAAGGTAGGGCAAGAACTTGAAAGAGCTGTTCATCGGGGAATTTTTCATTGATCTCTTCCATTTCATTATCATGTTTCTCAATTTCAAAATCAATCCTAGATAAATGATCCGCCACTACGTTTTCTACACCCCTCTTATCCTTAATTTCTAAGTCAAATTCTTGCAATAAGAGAATCCATCGGATTAAACGTGGTTTAGCATCTTTTTTAGCAAGAAGATATTTGAGTGCCGAGTGATCAGTGTACATGATGACTTTTGATAGACAAAGATAAGAGTGAAATTTATCGAAAGCAAATACTAATTATATTCACATAAATCCACTTTTTAAAGAGTTAGTTTGCAAAAGTCTTTTCTAGTTCCTAAAATACCTTTTAAGTTATATAAAAAAACTCTAAACCTAATTTTTTTTAACTCTTTACGTTAAAATATTTTCTCCTCTCTCACGTAAAATATATCACCTTTGATCACTCTGCACAAAAAATCTTTGAATCGAAGCAGTAACTTTTTTGTAATTTGAAATTTCTTTGAATCAAGGAAAAGGAAGTGGTATACGTTTATTTGAAGCGTACAAAACTGATGGCATCGATCGATTGAGGTAAATGTTGGGTTTTGGAAAACCGAATAATCTTAGTTTTGATGTTAACAAAACTTGTTATTGTGTTGCTAACATATTTCATCAAGTGTGCAGTTCATAGATGATATTTTACAGCATGATGATGTGCTAAGAAATGTCCTTGAGTTTGGTTGCTGAAATAAGGACCAGCTGAAGTACCAGTTGACCAGACCAGCTGGAGTACCAGCTGAAGGACCAGTTGGAGTACTAGTTGACCAGACCAGCTGGAGTACCAGCTGAAGGACCAGGTGGAGTACCAGTTGACCAGACCAGCTGGAGTACCAGCTGAAGGACCAGCTAAAGTACCAGTTTACCAGACCAGCTGGAGTACCAGCTGAAGGACCAGTTGGAGTACCAGTTGACCAGACCAGCTGGAGTACCAGCTGGAGGACCAGCTGGAGTACCAGTTGACCAGACCAGCTGGAGTACCAGCTGGAGTACAAGTTGACCAGACCAGCTGGAGTACCAGCTGGAGTACCAGCTGAAGGACCTGCTGGAGTACCAGTTGACCAGACCAGCTGGAGTACCAGCTGAAGGACCAGCTGAAGGACCAGCTGGAGTACCAGTTGACCAGACCAGCTGGAGTACCAGCTGAAGGACCAGCTGGAGTACCAGTTGACCAGACCAGCTGGAGTACCAGTTGACCAGACTAGCTGGAGAACCAGCTGAAGGACCAGCTGGAGTACCAGCTGGAGAGAACCAGCTGAAGGACCAGCTGACCAGACCAGCTAGAGGACCAGCGGGACTTCCATAAATAGCCCAGAAAGCAGAATATGACCGTTGCAATGTTTGAAAGCTTACCAAAATTGTCCCAACGGTTATATTCTTGTATCTAACGTATATATCATTACTTGGGGCTATATATACATGATTTGGAAGCTCAATAATAGCTGATTGAAGATCAATTCAAGCCTTCCAAAGCAAACCCACTTGGGATTCAATTGAGGAACTTCAAAGACAAAAGCTGCTAAATAAAGAGCACTCCTCAAACCTTTGGCACCTCTTACCTTGCTGTATCAGATCTGTTAGGAGATCATTTGTGCCTTTGTATTCACTCTATTCATTGTATTTGTGAGCTAAATAGAAGAGTGAATACCATTGTAACGGCTGATGATTCATCACAACCGATTAAGAGGTCTTTGTACGTGAGACATTAAAGAACATACATAGTTGAGTTGGTAGGAGTTCTAGTTGGATGGGGAATGCCCAACTGGACCGGGTTTGTACAAAGAGTTGTATAAATCAAAGTCTTCTAGTGTATCCTTCCATGAGATGGAAGAAGGGGAGACGTAGAAGCGTTGTGCTTCGAACTTCCAGAAACAAATGCTTGTGTTATTTACTTTACTGCATTTATTTACCTTACTGTTTTTAGATACTTTCTTGCATATCTTTAAAATGCCTTTCAAATGAGTAATCGGTTTTAGAGCGGGTTATGTCGTGTGTCTTCCGCTCGGTTTTGTAACCGAACTCGATATAATCTCTCGGTGCAATTATTTCAAGAACACGAGCTATTGAAGCTCAAGTTGGTTGAACTCGGGTGTGGAATGGCAACCCACCCCCGAAATCGATCCTAACAAGTGGTATCAGAGCCTGGTTGTTCTTGGAAAGCATTTTAACCGATTTAGACAGAAATATTTTAAAGAAATTTTTCATGAGCATGAAATTATTTTCATAGCATAATTTTCTAAAACTTGGTGTATAAAAATTTTTAGCATAAAAATCAATTTCATTGGATTCATTTTGCACGAAAATAATTTTAAAATCTATTTTAAAGGTTTAATTTTCGTTCAATATGTTCTAAACTCATTTTAAGTTTTATTTTAAAAATTTCTAACAATTTTCGAAGCATTCAGTTTTTTTTTGGCAGCTTGCAGCGACTTTGGGAAAATTGGCATAACTTCTTGATCGGATGTCCAAATGACGAACCGTTTTTTGCGTTGCAAACTAGACTCATAGAGGATCGCAACGGTATTGGTCTTGTAGCCCAAACGTGCTCGAGGAGAAGCAGTTTATTCTGCAAAGTTGGACTAAGTGTGCTGCCACCGCTGAAAGATGAAATGGACATTGTTGAGTTTTGTCAAGAAATTCAAATTTGTTGCCAAGTATGCTACATGCATCATCAAAAGAGGTTATTTTTGTTCAAAAAATTAATGTGGATTGCATTTTTTTTTTAATTTGTTTTAGCCTACCCCATTTGCCCCTCACTTGCTCAAATTTTCAAACCTTTTAAAATTAAGGGGGAGAGTTTAATCTCAACCCTTGAGGGGGAGTAAATTTTATTTGTCTTCCTTTTTGATTCACACAAAAAGGGGGAGAAATATGTTGTTTAAAAAATATGGTTTTTTTCTTGTTATGCAACATTGTGCTTTAATGTTCATATTTTTATTCAAGTTTTGTGATCATAAAAAAGGGGGAGATTGTTGGGTTTTGGAAAACCGAATAATCTTAGTTTTGATGCTAACAAAACTTGTTATTGTGTTGCTAACATATTTCATCAAGTGTGCAGTTCATAGATGATATTTTACAGCTTGATGATGTGCTAAGAAATGCCCTTGAGTTTGGTTGCTGAAATAAGGACCAGCTGGAGTACCAGTTGACCAGACCAGCTGGAGTACCAGCTGAAGGACCAGTTGGAGTACCAGTTGACCAGACCAGCTGGAGTACCAGCTGAAGGATCAGCTGGAGTACCAGTTGACCAGACCAGCTGGAGTACCAGCTGAAGGAGCAGTTGGAGTACCAGTTGACCAGACCAGCTGGAGTACCAGCTGGAGTACCAGCTGAAGGACCAGCTGGAGTACCAGTTGACCACACCAGCTGAAGGACCAGTTGGAGTACCAGTTGACCAGACCAGCTGGAGTACCAGCTGAACGACCAGCTGGAGTACCGGTTGACCAGACCAGCTGGAGAACCAGCTGGAGGACCAGCTGGAGAGAACCAGCTGAAGGACCAGCTGACCAGACCAGCTAGAGGACCAGCGGGACTTCCATAAATAGCCCAGAAAGCAGAATATGACCGTTGCAATGTTTGAAAGCTTACCAAAATTGTCCCAACGGTTATATTCTTGTATCTAACGTATATATCATTACTTGGGGCTATATATACATGATTTGGAAGCTCAATAACAGCTGATTGAAGATCAATCCAAGCCTTCCAAAGCAAACCCACTTGGGATTCAATTGAGGAACTTCAAAGACAAAAGGTGCTAAATAAAGAGCACTCCTCAAACCTTTGGCACCTCTTACCTTGCTGTATCAGATCTGTTAGGAGATCATTTGTGCCTTTGTATTCACTCTATTCATTGTATTTGTGAGCTAAATAGAAGAGTGAATACCATTGTAACGGTTGATGATTCATCACAACCGATTAAGAGGTCTTTGTATGTGAGACATTAAAGAACATACATAGTTGAGTTGCTAGGAGTTCTAGTTGGATGGGGAATGCCCAACTGGACCGGGTTTGTACAAAGAGTTGTATAAATCAAAGTCTTCTAGTTTATCCTTCCATGAGATGGAAGAAGGGGAGACGTAGAAGCGTTGTGCTTCGAACTTCCAGAAACAAATGCTTGTGTTATTTACTTTACTGCATTTATTTACCTTACTGTTTTTACATACTTTCTTGCATATCTTTAAAATGCCTTTCAAATGAGTAATCGGTTTTAGAGCGGGTTATGTCGAGTGTCTTCCGCTCGGTTTTGTAACCGAACTCGATATAATCTCTCGGTGCAATTATTTCAAGAACACGAGCTATTGAAGCTCAGGTTGGTTGAACTCGGGTGTGGAATGGCAACCCACCCCCGAAATCGATCCTAACAGTAAAGGAAGGTAACTTTTTTTGTAGATGTAATAGATTCTTCTCTAAATTTTTGCTCTTCCGTGTCATTGGTTGGAAGCAATGTATTTTGGAATTATGATTTTATTGAAATTTAGAGAGGAAACACAAGTTTTTAACGTAACTTCCAGCTTTTCTTTCATGGAGTTAAAATCTTCTGCAATTCGTAAATGGAGTGATTACAACTTTGATGGAATATCCTTTAAATATTCTATACTGGACACCCTAAATGTTGTTTGACTAATGAAGACGATATAAGGAATATGTTTGTTCTGTGTGAGATTATAGACGTCCGGTTGTTGACAGTTGATGTTGATGATGAAAGAATTGCATACCCTGGAGTTTCTTCAGGAAGTAGGAATTGGCAGACATCGTTTGTTGATGTTGGGGATAATGGTGCATGCGAGGCAACTGACCTTATAGATAGTAGGGAAAATAATGTTGCAGGTGCACGTGATGAAATTGAACAAGCATGTAATTCATCTCCAGAATTTGATCTGATCGTCTCCGACGTAATGTTAAAGGCAAAGAGAAGTTGTTGATATGTTCCAGTTGGTCATCAATTATTAGTAGGGTTGGTCAAAAGTTTAGTGGTGGTGTAGAAGAGTTTCGCTGTGAATTGAGTAAATATTCGGTGGAGGTTGGTTTTGATTTCAACTATGTAAAAAACAATAAGGTTAGGGTTGTTGCCGAGTGTGGGAGAAAGCATGATGAATGATGTGGTTGGTTTGTAAATGCAAGTATCTCAAGAGTGGATAGGTCTTTTTATATAAAGAAATTGAATAACATACACACTTGTAGACTAATTGTGAATATCTTGAGTTGAGTTGACATGTCAAAAATGAGGAATAATTTGAGCACATTGAGTCATGAAATTGTTGATTGCATTTAGAGTAGTGATGATATGCGTGAACTTGATAACATGTTTTGAGCATCTTAGAGTAATCATAGAACCTATTTGATGATGGCACTTTGAGGCGAAATTTATAATTATGAAATGGACTTGGACATGATTTAGGTGATCTCTGAAACGTTTGAGCCTTTCAAGCCTGCCATGTCTATATTTATCACTAGTGTCTACTTTTGAGCCTAATTGAAAAAGAATGGTGTATGTTTAACATACTAATAAACCACATTCGACATTCGTTGGTAAACTCATTGTACCCACCTTTATGAGCCGAAATTGAAAATTACCTTACCCTAAGGGACTATAATGAATCTCATTCGATGCACGTAAATTGTTATATCATGATGAGCTTATTGAAAAAGATTGATGAAGGAGATAAAGAGCAAAAGAAAAGATATAATGAAAGAGCCTTGAGAAGAAGTTTATGAATATGACCCAAAGTGGCCAAGGTTTGAAAAAATGAAGAGGAGCTCAATATGTGGAAAAATAATAATTGAACTTTGTAAGTTATACTCTCTTCTTTGCTCTTATCCTATCTTTTTTTTTGCAAACCGACACCAAAAGGCCTAACATTATAAGCTTGAAAAGTCATTTTGATCCAAGTCTAGGAAGTAATTACATTAGTGGAGAAGTGCTTGAAAATTAGGTATATGGGATGCTTGACGATAATCTTGACTGTTGTTGATTAGCACTGTTTGATCTATGATGATTATATGATACTTGTGATTAACAACAGCACACACACAACGATTTGAGATATTCTTGTTGTGGTATGAGTAAAAGTTATGAGATAAACATATGAGCATGAAACAATCCATGTCACTTATCTGTTGTGAATTCACTGTTTTTAATTTTATTCTTGCTCGAGGACGATCAAGAGTTAAGTTTAGGGAAGTTTATAAGTGTCATTTTTACACTTATATTTGCATATATTTCTTGCTATTTTTATTGTGATTCTTGGAAGATTTTACGCTTTTGGTTGTCTTTTGGGTATATTTCCAGGAATCAGGTAGAAGTGTAAGAAACACTGGAAAAAAAACCGTTTTATGGACTGGGAGGTGGAACTACGACAAGACGAGTCAAGCCATTGGAAAAAAGTGAAAAAGGTTGAATTGATGGAAAAAAGATGAGGCGATCGATCGCTCATTACCATGAGATCGATCGCCGTCAGCCAGAAACATGATCAAAATTTGAAGCAAGAGGTGATCGATCACCTATAGGAAGTGATCGATTGCATCGGGGCTGAACACTTATTTCAACGATCGTATATCATGAAGCGATCAATCGCAACAGAGATAAAATATCAAGCGATCGATCGCATATCATGAAGCAATCGATCGCATGCAGAGTCCTATTCGAGAAAATTTTCATAATGAAGTTTTGGGCTATATTTGGTATCAGATTTCATGGGCTCGTGAAGGGGAGTATAAAAGGGAGTTTTTATGTCAAAAATAGGGTTCTTCTCACCTCTGAATAACAGCCTACCATTGGGCCATCACCTTCAAGAGGATTCAAAGCAACGCAGCTAGAGACGGGAACATCAGATCGACGCACAGATTCAACATCGAGTGTTTATACGTATTTCTGAACTTTGTTTTAGTTTTATTTTTAATTTTTAATTTTTATAATGTTGTTAGATGTTATAAAAAATTGTTTTCCCGTTAATATGCTAGGCTAAGTTTGTTATCGAGACAATGGGATCTTGTCTATGAACCACACTTTTAATTCTAGTTTTTGATTGAGTTATTGTTATTTTTGAGTTTGTGTTATGCTTTTAATGCTTTTAAGGGATTAGCTACCCTTTGAATGATGTTAGTTTACAATTGAGAGCGATAGAAGATATTGTAATACGGAACCAATAACATATATACCGTGGATTTTAGACCGAGATCGAGAGATGATGTCAAGTACACGAGTGATAGCTATAGATATCTAGTAATTGAAAGCTAAGGGTTTTCATACAACGTATGCAACATTGAATTGTTAAATAAGTGAACGATAGTTACTTACTGCAAATCGGTGTTTGGTTTAATATAGCTCCAGAGTGTGTATTGGATGTAACCGGAAAACTTGTCACTGTAGATGCATTAAGTGTAATTAAAA
Organism: Haberlea rhodopensis; assembly: GCA_907163345.1. Classification (NCBI taxonomy): domain Eukaryota; kingdom Viridiplantae; phylum Streptophyta; class Magnoliopsida; order Lamiales; family Gesneriaceae; genus Haberlea; species Haberlea rhodopensis. The sequence goes on from CAJQUN010001053.1 coordinate 84,243, forward strand.
CTAGTAGATGAATTGTGGGGGATTACTCAAGTGAACCGAAGTCTCGATATTTATCTCTAGTGTTTACTATCTTAATTCTTTGTGGTGGGGTTGATACCTAGAGTTGAGTAAATTAGTTAATCTTTCATAATAATTTTGTAGGTTAAATATTGTATGCTAATTAAATTTGGTAATTACTACTAGTCCATGTCGGTACGACATCCCTTCTTAAATATCTTTATACTAAAACTTGAAACCGTGCACTTGTGATACAAAATCGCTACATTGAAAATTATTGTTTAAAATAAAAGCGATCAGTTACAATTGACGTTTAAAGCTGATATATAGGAAAGTCTATGGAAAGATAAATGTCCTAATCTATAGTGCCAAACATTTACATCATCAAATATTGATACAGAAGAAGAAGCAACTACACGAGAAGTATCAGGTAATATAACACGTTATAATCCATCAAATTCATCATCAAAACCAATCATTGTCGAGTTTCATATCCTGTAGGACTCATTTATAAAAAAAATTTAAAAAACTGTAATGCAAAAGAATTAGGATTGGTTAGCTTTGAAACTGAGATAAGATTAAATGTAAATACATGAACGCAAAGAACTCCCTCTAGTATTATATCAGGTATAAATTGGATAGTTCCTATGTATGTAGCTTGAGCATCTTCATCATTAGGCATATGAACTTCAATAGAAATAGAAGATGGACTACATGTGTATAATGAAATATCACAAATCATATGATAAAGTGGCACCTGTGTCAAGAATCCAATACTTTGGTTTATTGGAAGTTAAACTACAACAAGTGACACCAAATTTACTTGTAGTGATACCTTGGACACCCGTAGGAGCTACATGTGTGGAATTTTCTGTAGGTAATTGACTGTGAGTCTGTGGAGGATGTACTTTTCTGGAAGCAAGAAATTGATTATAAAGTTCCTATGAAAATGCCACAGTAGCACTTGAAGATACAACATTGGTAGCCACATGTTCTTGTAAATCCTAGGACCTCGAAGACCGTTCCAGTTTGGAGGATAGCCAACGAGTTGGTAACACTTGTAAATAGTATGTCCGTTGAATCCACAGTGAGAACACTTAGGACGTTTCTTGTCCTTAACATATACAATTTTAGCGAATAATGCAACAGAGTCCATAGAAGACTTGGGAACAGATTGGTTTACTTGATTTGCAAACATGGAAATTAATCAAATGAAGAAACATACTGATTTTTGAAGGGATCTTTGGCTTTCTTCTTGCAACAATAATGAATAAACTTTCATAAGAGAGGCTGCGAATTGCAGAGTAAGAGTCGTGCAATCCAACTAGAAATTTTGACACGCTATCAGATGATTGAGCAGTGGTTGAAGCATCAATAATTTGACATGTACATGCAAACATTGCACCACAAGAACACCGAAAAAGTGGTCTATAACTAACATATTCCTCCCAAATTGACTTAAAGGAATTGTGAACCTTGATCCATTGAAAGCGTTCTCTAATTGAAAGACTCGTGGACCATCACTTCGAACATATCTGGTACGCAACTGATTCCAGAATTCTTCGGCAGATGAAAAATACAATAAACTTTGACGAATTTCTTTTGATACGGAATTCAGAAGCCATGAAAGAACTAGCTTGTTTGTGTGAGTCCAAGCGAGATGCAAGATTCCATGTGAAACAAAAGGACATATTATCGAGCCATCAAGAAACGAAGTCTTGTTCTTGATGCTGAAAGCCATCTGTACAGATTTGGACTAGGATATGTAATTGTCACCGTGAAACAATCACACACTATGAGTGCACCAGGTTGTCACCCGGATGAAGAAATAAAGGGACGAAGGATCATCTGCTTGATTGAGCGGATGTTCGACCGAATCGCGTGAACCATTGGAATCATCACGGTTTTGAGATGCCAATGAAGAGAAGAAAAATTACAGAAGAATGAAATTGATGTGCGGAAAATTGATGATAGATCGATTATCGTCGGGCGGCTGATATCATGTTAGATGATGATATTTCTACTAGAAACTTATTCTACTGAAGAAAGAGAAGAGAATGTATTAATATGTACAAACTGGATTACACTTCGTTTATGATTGCATGAATTGAATTACTGAACTAATCTGTTTATTTATATCTAATGTAACTGATTTTACTAATAATACGAGTTTTAACCGTCCTCTTTATTCTCTTGTTGTGGAAGTTGTTGTGTAAGATTTTGTATATCTTTACAAAAAATTCCACTTGAAAAAAAAAAAATCAAAACCAAAAATTGGTTACCCAAACCAAGCTGAACCAAAGATCTAGGCTTGGTTTGGTTTGATTTTTAATTTTTAATGGTTTTATTTGATTTGCTATTTAGTAAACTTATAAACTTGATTTGTTTCGGGTTATTATCAAGATCGAAGCAATTCGCATTTGGTCACTGGCATGTGTGTAAGCCTCCTGGTATAGCATAGACTAATAAGCATATTTCTGCTCTATTCTGCTGCTATTTTAGTTTTTCTGCAACTACAATTTGTTATCAAGTAAAGGCAATTAAATATTTAATGCTTTTTTTTGTTATAATTTGAACGATTCAGTTTTTTTTTTTTTGTGTTTTGTGTCTGTGTATACTTATAGGCGAGGTCATTCCGTGGATCCTAATCTAAACAACACGCTGGTTTATATATGTTTTTGGTTTCTGATTGGTCAAATTTGATTTTAATGAAATAAATTATTTTTCATATTTAATCCGATTTTTTTCCGGAGCACATGCATATCGCAGGTCATTATTGACAAAGCTAGATATTGCTGACATGTCCAACTGAATTGAAAAAATCCAACTCGATGTACAAAAAAAATTGTTTATTGCACTAAGACCAAATTTTGTCCAATCATAAGATTAAAAAGACTATATCAGTTCTAGATTAAATATGCATTTTTCCTATTAAAATATAACAATAAGCTTCATTGAACCAAATCAACATGAGACTTAATATTTTAGACAATGAATTTCATATGGAAGATTTTTATTGAACTAGTAGACTTAATTGCAAAGTGAAATAGAGAAACTAGGAAGAATTCAGTCAATAATGTTTATTAACACTTCAAAAAATTATTACTACTTATTTATGTGAAAGAACCATAACTCCTCATCATCTCCAATACCCATTCAAAATTCAGCGAATCCCTCTCATGTAATCCATGAAGGAAGGAGAAATGGGATTGGCCATACTAGATGAATGAAAAACAGAACCAGCCCTCGATGGGAAATACTTAGGTAGACCTGGTGTGGGTCCCATTTTTACACCCAAATGGGACCACACTCATTTTTTAACAAAAAATATTATCCTTTTATCATGTTATCAATTGTGATCAACAATTCTTTTTAAATATAATTTATTAGTCCTTTCATTATATTTTCCCTCCATAATTTTTCCTTCCATACACTATCCCAATCCCAATCTCTATTGGCGCCACAAATTAGCGAGAGGCACTGAAGTTTTTTACAAGGTTTTTGGCTGAACATAATTCTTTCCAAGGAGTGAAACTTTCTATAGGTTCCATTCTTTATCTCTATATAGTTGCATTCTTTATTGCTACTCTTAATACATTGCCAAAGGAGAAATCATCGTATATTTATTACTACCGCTCACAAGTAATGTTAGGTTGCTTTCTTTATTTATACTTCTGTTATGTTTCTTTTTATGTTCCAGTTGTTTTTTTCTCTTTATATCCCATATTATTCTTTAATATTTCGATCGTGCTCTTTTTGGTAGACACCAATGTTCAATCTTAATGATGCTATTTATTTGGACTCTGACGATGAAATCGATGGAGCAACGGCTGAAACAGTAAATGAAAAATTGCAGAATGTTGGGAAGTCTTGTGAAAGAGATTTAATTATTGATAAAACAAATGAGAAATTTGATGTTCTAGAAAAACCAAGGGAGCAGATGACAGATAATTCTTGTGACACTTTTATTCTCCAATTTGAGGAATCTTTTTTTTCGAAGTGTTTAAACAGTCTAGATGATGCATTTAATGCGTATAATGAATATGCAATTGCCAAGGGGTTTAGTGTTCGTAAAGGAAAACAATATTATTATCCGGGCACTAAAATAGTAAGGCAAAAATGGTATCATTGTTCTTGTGAAGGGGTTAAGGTTCCCAAATATGGTGGTCAAGGTATATTTGCTAGAAATGAAATAAGAACAGAATGCCCGGCAGAAATACGATTTGAATGCAGTAAAGATGGAGTGTGTAAGGTCATAAAATTTGTGAAGGAACATAATCATCCGATGGCTTTGCATGAAAAACATTTTCTTAAATCAGCCAGGCATGTATCTGAATCAAATGGAGCTGTATTAGAATTATTTGCCAATGCGGGGATCAAGCTATCAAATGCAATTTCTTATCTAGTTAATGAGAGTGGTGGCCCTCAAAACGTGTCTTTCACGCCAAAAGATGCTTACAATTATCATTACTCATTAAGAAAAAGTAAAATTGAAAGTGGTGATATTGAAGGTCTATTGTCATATTTTAGAAAGAAAAAGGAAGAAGATCCGATGTTTGAGTGGGACTTGGAAATGGATGAAGATGGTAGATTGGCAAATTTATTTTGGAGGGATGGTAAGTCTAGGATGGATTATGATTATTTTGAAGATGTGGTTTCCTTTGATACTACATATCGTACAAATAAATATGGATTGAAATGTGCTGTTTTTGTTGGAATAAATCATCATCAACAAAATGTAATTTTAGGGTGCGCATTTTTGTCATGGGAGACCACAGAATCTTTTGAATGGCTTTTTGGCACTTTCTTGCGATCAATGGGTGGGAAACCACCTACAACCATGTTCACCGACCAGGCTCAAGCTATAATGAATGCTGTTGACAAGAAATTAACTGGAACTCGTCATCGCTTATGTCAATGGCACATTAGCCAAAATGCCCCATCTCACCTTGGTAGCCTTAATGGAAATAAAAATTTTTGGGCTTCATTTCATAGGTGTTTATCCAAATGCCACAATGAGGAAGAATTTGAAAATGTATGGTCAGAGATGTTGAATAGATTTGATGCATATGATAACAACTGGTTGAACAGAATGTATAAGCTTCGACATAGGTGGAGTACTGCTTTCAATAATGATGTGTTCAATACGGGGATCAAGTCTACGTCTCGGAGTGAGAGCACAAATAAAGTACTCAATGGTATATCCAATCTAACCACCAGCTTATATGATTTTGTTATTGCATTTGAGAGAAAAATACTCAACAAATGAAGAGAGAATGAGAGACAAGAAGACTTTCGATGTGCTCATTCAAGAGTCCCGAGAGTGGATAGAGATAGTCCTCTTTTGTTGCATGTCTCACAAGTCTATACACACACAATTTATAAAGTCTTTGAAAGTGAGCGCACTAGTAGTAGTTTGAGTTACAATGGCTTGGAGATTCACCTCGATGGGTATTGCTACATCTTTGAGATTTTCAAGAAAGCAAAGCCTGAGAAAGTGAAGAGAGTGTTTCTTGACTTAAGCACTCTAGAAGTAAATTGTCCATGTAAAAAATTTGAATTTGTGGGGATCTTGTGCAAGCACTCTCTAAAAGTTTTAGATATTAAAAATGTGTATAACATACCTGAGAGATATATTCTGAAAAGATGGACTAAAGATGTAAAGGAGTTGATTTCTATGAAGTTATTTGACTCATGTAAGTTTGGTAAAGAAAATGTGGAACCAGATATAGTTTTCAGCAATAGGGCAATGAGGTCTGCTTATGATATAGTTTCTAAAAGTCGGCCATACAAAGTGACAAGAGCCATTGTTTGGAAGCATTTGAAGAATGCAAATGAAGAGTTGACAGAATTGCTCCGCAACAAAATTTTTGATGCTCAAACATCCACTATGAATCAATGCAAGGAAAATTTTACAAGTGTTGTACATAGTGATGGTATTGAACATGGAGATGGAAATATAATATTAGACCCTCAATGTATGAGACCTAAAGGTCTCAAAAATAAAAGAAGACTTTCTCATTGGGATAAAGGTGGAAAACAAAAGAAGAGAAAATCTTATGATGCCATGTCAGGTAATTATTTCTACTCTTTATACTTGATCTTTGACATTAGTCTAAAAATAATAAATACTTTTGTGTTGGATAGGTAAGAACAAGGAAAAAAGGGAAATTGTTGATAAAAACGTACTCATGATTTTTGATTATTTGATATTATTGATTTTAAATTTGAGTTATTCTTTTTATATATATTTTGTTATTACTAATTAAACATTGTTTAGAAGCATGAACAATCATTTAGGTTACCGATAATGCAGCATACATATTCGAGTTCTTTGATTCATTTGTTACAGGATGACAACTTTTGCCCACAAGTATTTTTTTAATATCTTAATTAGACACATGTAAAAAATTAACTTATTAATTTAAGTTCAATTAAGATGAGCTTTGCTTATTGTAGAATTAAGATGAACTTTGCTTCTTGTAGGCAAGTCACTCGATGCCACTAGATTTTACACAATCTTACTATGATTTTCAGAATGTTTCATCTTCAAAAGGTATTAGTCCACCTATTACTCATATATTATGTTCCCTAATTCTGTAATTGATGTCTATTTTTAATATGTTATTTATAGGGACATTCCGATGATGAAAGCACATAAATGCGTGGTGGTGGGTTTGTTACTGAATTCACACTTTTGGAAGCATTGACTATTTTGTTTGTCTATAAACTAGAACAACTTATAAAAAAGTTTTGATGCTTTTGATTATGTAAAATCATCATTCAACATGTCATGTTTTTTATGATATGGCTATTTAATTTGTATTGATTTAACAAATGTAAAAAAAATTGGTCATAAAATGCACATTGCCTACATTAAAAAAATTTGTCGTGAAAACTTTGGCAACTGATAGCTGAATGCACTGCCTACAGAGATCGATCTCAACATTTTCGCTGATCAATCGCTCGCTCACTCAAATGATGTTGAGAATATGAGAAGAAAGTGAAAAACTAAAAAACTAGGCCTTATATAAATTTTAAATTATTTTTGTGGGTTCCAGTTATGTGGGTCCCATTTGGGTGTAAAAATGGGACCCACACCAGGTCTACCTAAGTAAATAAATTATATTTAAAAAGAATTGTTGATCACAATTGATAACATGATAAAAGGATAATATTTTTTTGTTAAAAAATGAGTGTGGGTCCCATCTGGGTGTAAAAGTGGGACCCACACCAGGTCTACCTAAGTATTTCCCAATTTTAAAAGATACAAAAGTAAGATACAATTATGACAACACATAGGATTAAAATTGTAAAGTGACAAATATACAATGAAAAATTGTAATTTTCCTTGATTTTATATGCAGTTTAATTGAACAAAACCAAATTTCGTTATTTTTTTAAGTAAAAATGTATGAAGTCGTATTAAAATTTTGAATTTCACTTCTGCAGTTATTTGAGGGGATTCCATTTAATAAAAATGGAACAAATCGTTAAATACAATCTACATAAATTTAGTATATATAAATATATAATTTCTCTGAACTAATTCTGAATGAATTAAAAAATAATAAATAATATAAGACAATTGGAAGTTGGAACACTGTTGGAGAAGTCACCATCACAAGGAAAAAATAATATTGATTAACTTTATTTTATATAGTTTTCAACTTAAGCTGTCCTCCTATATAGCTAATTCCACGAGTAATATGATATCATGGTGTATAGCATCGTTTGAGCTTGTGGCCAAGCTGTGATGGTTGATGTTCGGGGTCCGAGTTTACGACAACATCACGCTCACGCACATTGCCAAATTTGCTTTGGAGGCACAACTTGTGTATTCATACGTTGATACAAGGGCGGGTCTATGATTATAATTCGTTCTGGTGAACTCTACTGCATTTTGTATTGGAAACTTAAACTTTGAAAGGAGATAGGCATTTGTAAGCATTTGCATGTCCTTCGCCATCCCGTCCATAGGTAAAAAAGATTTTGACCTTGGTTGCAGCCCATATCAGCCCCCAAAACAAACCTTGGTAGGATAGCAAGGATCTAAGACCCTTCATTTACACGGAAATTTTACCTATATATTACCTATATATATAAGTGTCTAAGACATACTATTCTAAGGAATTACCTATATATATATATATATATTATTATTATTATATTTATTAGACCTAAGCGACTTAAAGTTACTGTTCCAATGAACAGTAATTTTCGGCCTTTTTCTTTTTTTTTTTAAATTTTTTTAAATTTTTTTATTTCTTTTGTTTTTTCTTTTGTTTTTCTTTTATTTTTGATCATATATATATTAGACGTATTCTTCTTTTAAATTTTTTTTTTATTTCTTATTTCTTTTGTTTTTGTTATTTATTATTTATTATTTTTTATATATCGGATATTGTTCCCATAACAATAAATGTCAATCTTATTTTCTTTTATTTTGTTATTTATTATTTTTTGTATGAGTACTGATTTGTTTGGAAAGATTTGACCCTTGACCCAACTGTGCATCATTGTCTCAATTTTTAAAATTCAAAATGTTTTTTTTTAAGAAAAAAACTTGTTGATTTTTGTCAAATATGAATTGATTTTAGAGAAAACAGTGAGTTCAAAATAGGATATCGTTGTGGCAAATTTTAATAATAAGTATATATAAAATATTTGGCATGATGGATTTGATTTGACACTTGACCCAACTGTGCATCGTTATTTCAATTTTTAAAATTCAAAATGTTTTCTTTTTTTTTTTAAAAAAAAAAAACTTGTTGATTTTTTCAAGTATGAATTGATTTTAAAAAAACAGGGAGTTCAAAATAGGATATCGTTGTGGCAAATTTTAATAATAATTATTTATAAAATATTTGGCATGATGGATTTTTGGTAGATTACAGGTCGTCCGTTTTGCTTGTTTGTATTTGATTTTTGGTTTACCTACGACCATTGCTAATATGTGATTGTTCTCGATTACCTTAGTTCTGATGTTTGGCATCAAATTTTCCCTTCATGTATAAGGAGATTATCAAAAAATTTAGAAAATATTAAATGTTGATTATTATATATTACTTATTTGATAATGTTTTGGGTTGTCACATTTACATTCATTATTTGTGAGAAAGTATATAAATAATTATAAAAGTATGATGATTCAATAATAATGAGGCCATAGCAAGTAATATAATAGCAATATCCTAAAATAACAATGCAACTACAATAATAAACATAAACTATAATTTCTCTTATGCGATGCTCGCTCCTGCTATGAGATACCGAACACATATATGCATTATGATATCCGATGTCATCTACTACTATAATGCACTTTTGTAGATGACTTTTATTTAAGGGTCTATTGGGACATACTAGGATATACTATGTTGACTTTTCTATGGTGCACTGTTGGGAATGACTTTTATTTAGTACAACCTATTTATTGTTATATATGTATAATTATGTATATTCAATGCGTATGAACCATCCTTTTATTCTCTTGAAATGTCTATTGAACTTGTGTCTACCCTTTGTTGGACATATATACCAGATTATAAGCTAATTGACACCACGCCTTGCGTGGTGCCAAATTAACTAGTATATATATATTTTATATATATAATTGTCTAAGACATACTATTCTAAGGAATAGTATAACAGTGCAATTCCATATTTTCCCCCTTTTTATTACTGTTGTGATTAACAGTAAATCGTCCATCTTTTTCTTCTTTTTTTAAAACGTTCCATCTTTTTCTTTCATTTAATTGTGTTTATTATTATTTTTATTTTTACATACCTATGTCTAAGGCATACTATTCTAAGGAATAGTATAACAGTGCAATTCCACATTTTCCCCCTTTTTATTATTGTTGTGATTAATAAATCGTCCATCTTTTTCTTCTTCTTTTTAAAACGTTCCATCTTTTTCTTTCATTTAATTGTTGTTTATTATTATTTTTATTTTTACATACCTAACATATTATTATACATACATAATAATATATAAGATTTCTCATTTCTCATTGACTTGAAGATTTCTTCCACCGACACTGTTCTTCCATTTTTGGTTTTCCTTCTGCAAGGTTTCTCATCGATTGACCTTCTTTTCTTCCTTGCTTTGTTCTACAGCTTTTTCTTTTGTGGGTTTTACACTCTCTTTTGTTCTTCTGTTTTCAATTTTTGGGTTTTCCTCTACGGATTTAGAAGATCATCGTTCCTTGTTGGTTGTTTTCTTGTTTTTTTTTTATGCAAGGTTTTGTGTGGATGATGGATTTTAGAGTGCGTTTGGGTCTTTGTCTTTTACACAATCGGTCACCATACACTCTGTTAGGATCGGTCCGGAGTGTTTAGAGGGGGGGTGAATGAACACTCCTTCTAAAAATTAATCCTTTGTGATTTCTTTCGGATTAGTGAAAGAAATCTGTTTCTTAATCAATTCTTGTACAGAACAGACCACTGAAAGTATAAGTGCGGAACGGTCTGTTCTTGTATATGTAAGAACGGCTCGATGGCTAGTATGAAAGAACAAGTGCAGAAATAAGATACACATGATATGTTTCTGGAAGTTCGAAGGTGATGTAATCCTTCTACGTCTCCCCTTCTTCCAATTAAGGAAGGTTTATACTAGAAGACTTTGATTTATACAATCCTGTTGTACAAACCCGATTCAGACTGGATTTACCTCACTACCAATCTGAAACTCCTAGTCACTTGATCTACTCATACACACTTTGTCTGACAGTTACAATAAGTTTCTCACTTCTATTTTTCAACACAGAAACACCAGATGCGCACAGTGATCCTAAATGATCAAATGTTACAAAGTAAACGTGCTTAAGAATGATTTCAGCTCGAGAGCTTCTGAGCTTGTAAGCTTGGGCTGTTTTTGCTTTCTTGTGTGTTTTTCAATTGATCAGCAAGAGTTCTTATATTCCCTTTGTTGCATCCTTTTATTGTTGTATGTACCAACGACATTATTTCCCTTAAAGTGCAACTTTGACTCTGCTTAAACTCTGAGTAGGCTTCAGTCTTCTTCTTCAGGATACTTGCCGTTCTGGTTCATACTTTCGGCGACTGTCAGGTAAGCTACTATTTGTCTTCTTACCTTTTATGGCAATCTTCAGTCTTTGTTCCTTTGTAGCATTAATTACAACATTAAATGCTACAATAAATAGCCGTTAATGATTCGGACTGAGGAGCCATTCTTTATGTATCCTTGACTGCTCTGATCTGATAAAGATTGAGATCGATCTGAAGCATCGATCTAGTCAGTCTGAAATCCATCGATCCGGTCTGATATATAATATGCCTTATCGGCTTGTTCTGTTTTGAGCTATTGATCTGGTAAGTCTGATTACCCTCGATCCGGTCTGATATGCTTTGTCATCTTATCAGCTTGATCTGTTTTGGGCGATCGTTCTGGTCAGTCTGATTTCACTCGATCCGGTCTGATATGTTTTGTCATCTTTAAAATCTCATCGATAAGATCCGGAACTAACAAATTCCCCCTTTTTGATGATGACAAAACCTAGCTTCTAAGTCTTTTTAACCAGTCTGATAAGAACTCTGAAGCGAAAGCTTTCGGATCGATTACTTTCTTTTTGTTCAAAATAAATGAACATTATTAAGTTGGATCGATTAAGCCTTTATTAACGTTCAAAATAAATGAACAAGGACTTAATAAGGAAGGATTTTTATTGATGAAAGAAAAATCTCGCATACAGTCAGTCTAAAAATTTAATCAACGAGACTGCTATCTTCTTGAAGTTGGAGGCGGCTTGAAGTCTTTCTTCTTTTCCCCCTTTTTGTCAGCAGCAATCTCTTGAAGAAAATCAACAACTTATGCGAGCTGCGCGCTGATAGCGTCAAGACGAACGTCTTGAGCGCGGAGGGAATTGGCAACAGATGCTCTGACTTCAGTGGCCAGCTCGATCTGCTCTTTTCTCAGGCTGTTCTTATAAGTGGCTTGCTGAGAAAACAGATCATTTATGCCTCGCTGAAGGCTGCCGATACTGGCTGTCATCTTCTCTTTAAATGAATCAAAGTCCAGAGATGTAACCCGCTGGCCTTGATGAACCTCTAGAACACACTGAGAGAGAGAGACAGGCAGTTGTCAGATAAGTGCTGAAGGGTCCGTGCCAGAGATGAAGGTGCATCAGATAATCGGCTGGGAGAGCGATCTGATGAGGACAAGGCCTGTTCATCGTCTTCAGCAAACGGGACAAGTGAAGATACAGCAACTTGGTGACTTTCGGACCGGATCAAGGTGACCAGATCCGAAGAAAATGTTTGAATGAAAGCCATATCTTCATCTAAGTGGATTGGAGGAGTGCTTGGTCTGGAGGGCTCCTCAATCTGGAGAGCTGCAACAACGGTGGACACCACCAGATCCGGATCGACGAATTCTGGAGCGCCAACTGTTGCCAGTTCTGCTGTTGGACTGATTTGAACGAGGGAGACTGATGACCCCAAAGGAATAGATGTTGTTGGAGAGTCCAACAAGACATTCAAGGGTTCATCATCTGTCGCAGACGGAGCATTAGGCAAAGGCTGCTCCGCTGTCTGGTCTGGTATTTGCTCTGCAGTCTGATCCAATGCTGGGTCAGCTGTCTGTTCCGCTGCATCAGAATGAATAACCTCAACGAAAGGTTCTGCCAGAGTCTTGCTTGCAGAGGGATGATCCGGGCTGGTTGTGGGAGTGGATACACTGAGCTTCTGTCATTGAAAATGGACAGCTAAGTGAAGCTAAGTGAAGAGCATGAACATCCATCTCTAATTGAGCAATAACGGCCCCATCATCTCTGGTAGTTGGAGCAATCGGATCAAAGTTCTCTTTCTTAGCAGCTAGGAGCAGAGTGGCCATACTGAATCTTTGATTTGCTGTCAATAGGTCTTTGCGCTGCACGGCAATCCGAACATCATTGGTCTCTGTTCCTTTGAGAACTTCCTCTTCCATCTTCTTCAGTCTGTTCAACTTTCCAAAGAACATCTCAATGTGGTTGACAGTCCGGTACTCGACGTACTCATCAAAAACCACAATGAGTGCCTTCACCTTCTCATCAACATCCTCCATAGCAATGTCGATGGCTGTCTGCGCTGCCGATTTGGGTTTAGAGGAGATTGGTTCGGAGAGAATGGCTTTTCCCTTGCCGGTGGAGGAAGGGGACTTGATTCCTGATTGGGTATAGTCGCCCAACTCAGTGATAACAATCCCTTTCACCACGGGAATGGTAGAGGGGACTCGGATAGTGACTTGGGGTACAGGGGTTGAAGTTTGGGTTGAAGGTTGAGGTGCAGGGGTGACTTTAGTTGGTGGCAAAATGGGTAGGGGTAGAGTTTTGATTGGTTTGGTAATCTGGGTTCTGGGCTTCTTTGGAAGTGGCTTGGTTGGTGGCGATGGAGCAGACTGAGTTTCTTCCGAATCAGTCTGGATGGTCAGTTTGCACTTGACGCGAGGTTTGCGCGCAACAGCTTGTTCTTCGCCCTTCTCAATCTTGACTGCAGCCAGAGTGGCAGGAGTAGGCGGAGCACTCTTGGACTTCAGCAGTGCGAGTCCTTTGGAGTTTAGAATCTTGAAGGGACTGAGAGCGGACTGCTTTCCCAGCTCGATGTCTAAGGACTCCAGTAGCTTGCTGAGAGGAACAGCAAAGCATACGGCCTGCTTGGATGCAATCACCGTTTCCATCAGAACTCCAAACAGAATCACGGACCAGTTCATCTTCTGTCCGGATATTATAGCCGCCATAGCCCTGAACTTCTCTGCGGTTACAGCGTCAAAACTTCCTGCTTTGCCCAACAGAGGTTTGCCAACAATTTCGCACAGTACCTGGAAATGAAAGAGCATTTCCTTCTTCTTAAACGATGTTGCAGGCGGTGGCCAAGAATTGATATCTTCCCTTGAAGATCTGAGAGTGACGCTTGAGGAATCTGTCCAAATTCCGTCAGTCCGGAATTGGGGAGGCCAAAGGTTTTGGCCAGCGTCATCGGCGAGATCTCAAATGATTTGCCAGTAGTAGATATGGATGTCTTCTTGGAGACGGCATTGGCGAATAGTTCGCGGATTTCTGATTCATAAACAACTGTGCCGCATTCCAGAAAGTTTCTCAGACCAGAAGATTCCAAAGCTTGGAAGATAGACACCATCTCTGCATCTTCTGCCCTGTAAATATCATTGAACTCAACGGAGAGAGAGTTGTGAGTAATGGTAGCCATTGGAGTGAAGATAAACGAGTGCGAAGATTTAGGAGAGTGAGAGAATAAGAAAACAGATAGCGGTAATTTGTAAAAAGTGAAATAAAATGAAATGTTCAGCCCGCTAAATAGGAGAGAGAAGACACGTGTCTTTATCTCGATGACTGATGAAAAGAAATTCAAAAATAAACGGTCAGGATAACAGATAGTTAAGGCGGTTAAAATGCGATCAGTCCGGGCTGTTTTTGTACAAAAGATGTATTGACCAAACAGATCATGGGATAACATCAGATTGACATAGATCGGTCTGAAAGTTCGGACCGGTCTGTGTCTTTCTGAACATTGTATTATCAATCTGTGGCAACAGAAATCTTTAAGTGCGAAAGTAAGATAACATCTAAACTATTAAGATAAGTCAATTAAACCAAGAATTTGACGAAAATAATTAAACTTAGCCTCTTGGAGCGGTTTGGTGAAGATGTCTGCTGCTTGCTGCTCTGTTGAGATGTGCTCGATCCGAATTTCCTTTTTGCCAACATGATCTCGAATAAAATGATGGCGTATATCAATGTGCTTTGTTCGAGAGTGCACATCTGGATTATACGTTATAGCGATTGCACTTGTGTTGTCGCAAAATATCGGAGAGTCAACAGCTTGGATGCCATAGTCTTTGAGCTGGTGTTGAATCCAGAGCATTTGAGCGCAACAGCTTCCAGCGGCGAGATACTCTGCTTCAGCTGTAGATGTGGCAATCGATGTCTGCTTTTTACTGAACCAAGAGATCAATCTTTCACCTAGAAATTGACATGTTCCACTGGTGCTTTTACGATCAATCTTACACCCAGCGTAGTCTGCGTCGGAATATCCGATCAAGCTGAAGTTCGAATCTTTGGAGTACCAAAGACCAACGTTCTGAGATCCTTTTAAGTATTTCAGAATACGCTTGGCAGCAATAAAATGTGATTGCTTTGGTTCTGACTGAAATCTGGCGCACATACAGACTGAGAACATAATATCAGGCCGGCTCGCTGTAAGATACAATAGCGATCTGATTAGTCCTCTATACATGGTTACTTCAACTGCTGGTCCCCCTTCATCTTTGTCTAACTTGATTTTTGGACTCATAGGCGTTGATGCAGTTGAGCATATTTCAATTCCAAATCTCTTGAGGAGCTCTTTGGTATACTTGGTCTGATTGATGAAAATACCATTGTTGAGCTGTTTTACTTGGAGACCCAAAAAGAATGAAAGTTCTCCCATCATGCTCATCTCAAACTGTCCATGCATTAACTTAGAAAATTTCTCGCACAATTTGGGGTTAGTTGACCCAAAGATTATGTCATCAACGTAAATCTGAACTAATAGGGTATGTTACCCCTTAATAAATTTAAAGAGAGTTTTATCTACTGAGCCGATCTGAAAATCATGGTTCAGCAGAAATTGAGATAGAGTGTCATACCAGGCTCTTGGAGCTTGTTTCAGACCATACACTGCTTTATTCAGTAGATACACATGATTGGGATGCAAATGGTCCTGAAATCCAGGTGGTTGCTCAATGTAGACTTCTTCCTGAAGCTTTCCATTAAGAAAAGCGCTCTTAACGTCCATCTGATATACTTTGAAGTCTTTAAAGGCAGCATATGCAAGAAAGATTCGGATGGCTTCAAGTCTGGCGACTGGTGCAAATGATTCATCGAAGTCGATTCTTTCTTCTTGTCTGAATCCTTGTGCCACCAGTCTGGCTTTGTTTCTAACCACAGTTCCATCTGCGTCCAGCTTATTTCTGAAAACCCATCTGGTTCCAATGACAGGCAGATCGCTTGGTCTGGGGGTTAGACTCCAAACTTGATTTTGTTCGAATTGATTTAGCTCTTCTTGCATGGCCTTAATCCAGTTGAAATCAGTTAGAGCTTCATCGATCTTCTTAGGTTCCAGAGTAGAGATGAAAGCAGCATGTGTGAATTCATCCATCATCTGTCCTCTGGTTCTGATCGGTGCAGAGGGACTACCAATCACTAGATTGGGTGGATGCTTCTTAGTCCATCGATAGATTGACTCTGGATTGTCTGGTCCGGTCGGATGAGTAGTAGCAGCATGATCAGCATCTGCTTTAACATTTGAGTGAAGAACATCCGGATCAGCTCGATCTGAAGAAGTTTCAATGCCTAGATCCGGTCTGTCTGGTACTTCTGGTTCTGGTGGATTGTCTCTTGACCAGTCCATATTTCATATGGGGTAAGGTTCAGCTTCTTGTTGATCATGGACCGATTTTGAGTGTAGCAAGCAGTGTTTACAGCTTCTGCCCAGAACTTTTGCGAAATTCCAGAATCAGCAAGCATTGTTCTTGCTGCTTCCTTGAGCGTTCTGTTTCTTCGTTCTGCAACTCCATTCTGTTGAGGAGTTCGAGTGGCTAAAAACTCATGCTTGATTCCATGATCTTCTAGAAAGGATTCAAGATTCTGATTTGAAAACTCAGTGCCTTTGTCACTACGAATCCTGTCTATGCTGGATGATTTCTCGTTCTGAGTGCGTTTCAGCAGCTTGATCAACTTCGGACCGGTCTGATCTTTACTGCTCAAAAATATAGTCCATGTAAAGCGTGAGTAATCATCAATAACAACAAGAGTATACCGCATTCCCCCTAAACTTGTTATTGGTATAGGACCAAACAAGTCCATATGCAATAATTCTAAACAGCGGGAGGAGGATTTGGCATTCTTGTTTTTGAAGGATGATCTGATCTGTTTGCCCATTTGGCAAGCTTCGCAGATCTTATCCTTAGCAAAATCGATCTTGGGCAGACCGATAACTAAATCATGTTTACACAGGCTGGAAATGGTCTTAAAGTTTATATGATTCAAACGCTTATGCCACAGCCAATGTTTATTATCATTGTTAGCGATGAAGCAAGTAGGATTATCAGGTTGAGCATGATTCCAGTTAATCTTATATGTATTTCCATTCCTGATTCCTACGAGCACGGTTATACCGTCTGATGATTTAACAGTGCAAGTGTGTTTGTGAAATTCTACAGCATAACCATTATCACAGAGTTGACTTATACTGATCAGATTATAGCACAGATTTTCAACTAACAGCACATCATTGATAATAATGTTACCATGGACAATCTTACCCTTGCCCACGGTCTTACCCTTTGAGTTATCTCCGAAGATGATCTTGGGTCCAGTACATTCTGTGACTTCAGACAGCAGCTCGATGTTTCCAGTCATGTGACGGGAACACCCACTGTCCAAATACCAGTCTGATGCGAGCTTCTTCGGTACCTGTCATCAAATATAATTATTGTTGGTACCCAATCCTATTTGGGTCCAGAACGGATTAGCCCTTTGGGAACCCACACCTGTATCAGCTTCAATGGCTTGTGTGTGTAAGGTGTGCTGTGTGCTGGTCTGTTTTGATGTTGTGTGTGATAATGTGTGCGCTGTGAAAACCTTTGATTCTCATTAGGTAGTCTATATCTTCGTTGAATCGGTTTTGAATTATAGTAATTGTATTGTCTTCCTTGCCTTCGATCTTGCACATTTGGATTTGGTCTGATAGACGCAAATCTTGCTGGTGCCTTTTCTTTGGCTTGGTCAACATAACAAATTCCTTTTCTCAGATTTTGATTCACGTAAGAGACTCCTGTTTGAATCTTAGGTGCTTCAGTCTCATATACTGTGCTGGATTTAACAAATGTCATTTGTTTGACTTGGTTCTTTACAACCAACAGCTCAGACTCATCTTTGGTGTCAAAGCCTATGCCGGTGAAGTCACCAACGTTTCTTTGAACCTCTTGTAATTCTTCCAAAGATGTTCTGGATTTTGTCCATGTTTTGAATATATGAGAAAGCTTAGCATTTTGTGTGCTAATTCTCTTGTTTTCTTCATGGAGCTGATCATAGGAGTTTTCAGCTTATTCAGCTCGATCTTTAGACTATTGCACTCACCCTGCTCAGAGCAGCTTGGTTTATTGTGCTCATCTATTCGGTTACTGGCTTTAGCTTTATTTTTCTCAAATGATTCAGCTAAGATCCTATAATCATTAGTCATGTCTTGCAGTGCGGACATGAGCTCTTCTCGTGTAAATTCATTTGAGTCAAGATCATATACCTCGTCTGTCTGACTCATCTCTTCGTCTGCCATGTGACATTGAATATCTTCTTCGCTTTCGCTGGAAGAATATTCAGAGCTTTCCGAGTCTGAGTCTGTCTGAGCCCATTTGCTGTTTCCTTCTTCAGCTACTAGGACTTTTTGGGATTTTCCATGATTCTTGCGGTCTTTGTAGTGCTTCTTCTTCCTATCATCACGATGCTTCTCTTTCCGTTCTTCTTTCTTCGGTCTGGTGCAATCTGCAATAAAATGTCCGGTCTTACCACAATTGTAGCAAGCCTGATCGTTAACAGCATCATCTTTTCTTGATTTATAATGATGAGAGGGTTTGAAGTTCCTCTTATTCTTAGACATAAATTTACCGAATTTCTTGATAAATAATGACATAGCATCATTACTTATCTGTTCAGCGGATCGGTCTGATGTTGAAGCGATCTGGTCTGGAATGGCTGCCAGGGCTTTGTTTGGTTGAGAGATGAATGGCTCTGCTTCACCTCTGCTTATCAGTTCAAACTCATAGGCCTTAAGATCTGCAAACAGATCATGAAGTTCAACCTTGTTAAGATCTTTTGATTCCCTCATGGCAATGGTCTTAACATCCCATTCCTTTGGCAGAGCTCTCATAACTTTCAGAGCGATCTCTCTGTTAGAATATTCCTTCCCCAGACCATTCAGTTCATTTATGATGCCAGTGACTCTTTCATCAAACTCATTTAGAGTTTCTCCACTCTTCATTTGTATGCCCTCAAATCTTTGAAGAGCAACAGTCAGCTTGTTTTCTTTGGTCTGGTCGTTGCCTTCACATAGCTGTGCTATCTTCTCCCAAATTTCTTTGGCAGTAGAGCACATTTTGATTTTGCTGAACATGTTCTTGTCCAATGTCTTGAACAAGATGTCTTTGGCCACATTATCAAGATTTGCTTTCTTTCTTTCCTCATTCGTCCAGAGGGATCTATCCTTTTCTACCATTTGTGGTTCACCACCAGTAATGACGACTGCTGTATTTATTTTTAGAATCTTCATTGGTCCATCAGTGATGACGAACCACATGTCGTCATCCTGAGCTGCCAGATGAGCTTGCATTCTGATTCTCCAGTCATCATAGTCTTCTTTTGAGAACATAGGAATTTTGTTAAATGATGCCATCAGCTCGAATGATTTTGCTGATTAAGATGACCTGCTCTGATACCACTTGTTAGGATCGGTCCGGAGTGTTTAGAGGGGGGGGGGGGGGGGGGGGTGAATGAACACTCCTTCTAAAAATTAATCCTTTGTGATTTCTTTCGGATTAGTGAAAGAAATCTGTTTCTTAATCAATTCTTGTACAGAACAGACCACTGAAAGTATAAGTGCGGAACGGTCTGTTCTTGTATATGTAAGAACGGCTCGATGGCTAGTATGAAAGAACAAGTGCAGAAATAAGATACACAGGATATGTTTCTGGAAGTTCGAAGGTGATGTAATCCTTCTACGTCTCCCCTTCTTCCAATTAAGGAAGGTTTATACTAGAAGACTTTGATTTATACAATCCTGTTGTACAAACCCGATTCAGACTGGATTTACCTCACTACCAATCTGAAACTCCTAGTCACTTGATCTGCTCAGACACACTTTGTCTGACAGTTACAATAAGTTTCTCACTTCTATTTTTCAACACAGAAAACACCAGATGCGCACAGTGATCCTAAATGATCAAATGTTACAAAGTAAACGTGCTTAAGAATGATTTCAGCTCGAGAGCTTCTGAGCTTGTAAGCTTGGGCTGTTTTTGCTTTCTTGTGTGTTTTTCAATTGATCAGTAAGAGTTCTTATATTCCCTTTGTTGCATCCTTTTATAGTTGTATGTCGACATTATTTCCCTTAAAGTGCAACTTTGACTCTGCTTAAACTCTGAGTAGGCTCCAGTCTTCTTCTTCAGGATACTTGCCGTTCTGGTTCATACTTTCGGCGACTGTCAGGTAAGCTACTCTTTGTCTTCTTACCTTTTATGGCAATCTTCAGTCTTTGGTCCTTTGTAGCATTAATTACAACATTAAATGCTACAATAAATAGCCATTAATGATTCGGACTGAGGAGCCATTCTTTATGTATCCTTGACTGCTCTGATCTGATAAAGATTGAGATCGATCTGAAGTATCGATCTAGTCAGTCTGAAATCCATCGATCCGGTCTGATATATAATATGCCTTATCAGCTTGTTCTGTTTTGAGCTATTGATCTGGTCAGTCTAATTACCATCGATCCGGTCTGATATGCTTTGTCATCTTATCAGCTTGATCTGTTTTTGGCGATCGTTCTGGTCAGTCTGATTTCACTCGATCCGGTCTGATATGTTTTGTCATCTTTAAAATCTCATCGATAAGATCCGGAACTAACACACTCTCATTTAATTATTCCACTGTTGCTCCGTGGTTTAGGGTCTGACGAAGCCATGTTAGGTCATTTGATGGTATGCTATTGAGTCATTCGGAGGCCATTTTTTTCTAGCTCTTATTTTTTTATTTTTTTCCAATGTAAACTGCAGAAGATTCCGTGAATGGTGGACCTCATCAAGCTTTCTCGTCGTGGGTAGCGGGTTTGGTGGCATCTTACATTCTTTTCTTCTATATATGAAACTTCAAATGGAGTATGTTTTTATTAATTTTTTTTGTGCTAAATTATGCAGTTTTGTTTTAAGTTTTTTAAAATGTCACATTGCTTGATTATGATTTGACAAGAGACCAACAAAATGGTTGTGATTTATGGAAGCAGGAGCATAATTTACGATTAAAGAGAAAAAAAGTAGAGCACGTGCCTGTAATCTAATTGTAAAGAGGTAATGTGGATGGTTATGTTTCTATTCTATATCTAATCACTTTTGCTTCAGGTATTGAGCTAAATGAGGGAAAGATTATTAATAAATTTACTTGTTAATCATTTATTTAGCTTAATGGCATGGTTCTCTTCCACCCTGTCTCTCTTTTTTGGACTCTGGCTTTAGGATGCGGAGAATGCTTTCAATTTTTGCTGGAAACAACAAATGTTGGCTCTGACTGGAATTGGGACCAGGTCGGTTGCGTGTTTGAAATGTTTTTGAAGATTCTGTGAGAAAGTTCTAATATAGAAAAATATGGCTGGGCAAGTCATGAGAGTGATAATAAATGACCGGCGATATGCTGCACTACAAACTCTCGGTGCAAAAAGGCAAGCTTTTAACAAGGTGATTTTGAATTTACTCCAATGATCTCGTTTTGATGGTTATATCATCAGTTTAAATACATCTAGATGTTGTTTTCCGTTTTCTGCCAATGATTATTTCGAGCATGTTTAGTGCTCTGTGGTTCAGTTTGTGGGACAAAAGAAAAAAAAAAGAGGTTGAACAGAGACATGCCAAAAAGAAGAAAGTTCGAGAAGATCTCAAGAAAATGTTAGATGTGAGTAGGTTGTTCTGATTTTATAGCCTTTTATCCTTTTATCATGAATGAATGTTATGATTCTCTAATCAAGTCACTCGCCAGATCATAATTTGTGCAGGAATATGAAGATTTGACTTCATCAACATGATGAGGGTTTGTATTTTTTTCTTGTTTCGATGTTGAGATAATGCTAATTTTGTTTTAACATATTGAAGTTTGGTCAAGCCTACTTTTCTTATATCGTTGAGTCTGATTCATGTTTTGTGATTCTTATATGTATGTCATTGTTTTCTCGCTGAGTATAATATGTAAATCTATGTGATAATAAGTGTTGAGCCTTAAACGCATGGTTGAGTTTAATGCTTAATTTATCTCCGAATTATTTATGAGTTTTGATGATCAACAAAACTTGCATTTATTGTACTAATATGTCTACTTAGTGTAGAGGTTAGATTGATAAATTGGTTGGGAAGACCAATGGAAGAGAACCCAAGTTATACAATAACATATGCGAGTTCATAGGACAAGCGGTGATTTTTATCAAGGAATCTATTGAGCTTGGACGAGAAGGAATGACATCTATGAACAACCAATTTAAGTGTTCAACATGTGTGGAATGATGTTGGAACAATTTCTTATGATGGGATGAAGACCCACAAACCAATGGTCCGTTGGTGGACAAATTCGTATAGAAGCCAATTGGAGCGCAGTGCAATGTTTTGATTATATCTCTTGGATCGATGCTCCGAATAATGTGAATCTAAAGAGGTTGGAAAGACAACTCAATATTCTAGATTTCATATTCAAACATCTCAGTCCAATTCGGATTGCATCATGGAGCAAAATGGCATGGAAGTCATAACAAGTGCAGATTGTAGCAAGGTTTGAGCGGCTGTAGACTTTTGGGCATAACTTCTTCATACCTTAAATGCAATGAAACTTGTCAACACCTAGATAAGAGGAAGAGCTACAACTTCCATGTTTACCACTTTTCCCAGAAATGAGCTTAAGATGGTCGAATAGTGCAAAGTTTGAGAGTGTTGAAATCCGGCAGATCACCTCAGGCGATCCGGGCCATGCGTGCACCCTGCGCGTACCATCGACCCAGGCGATGGCAGGCTGTGCGCCAGGCGATCCAGATCGCCCCAGGCGATGGCATGGTTGCCCCAGGCGATCCAGAACAGTTCCTACGGCATTTTTTCAAAGGGCGATCGCCCGAGGCGATGGGGACATCGCCTGAGGCGATCTGGGCCAGATTTGAACGTTAGAACGTGGCGATGGAGATCGTTCGAGGCGATGCATGCTTGATTCAAGCCTTATGTGTAGCAACGGCTAGTAGGAGCCTTGGGGGCCTCCTACACTATAAATATTGATGCTTTGGAGCATTTTGAAGACAAGAAACAAGCCTACAAACTTCTACAAAGCTTTGCTCATTCAATTTTTAAATAGCTTTGCAATCTCCATACATTGTTGTTGTATTGGAGTTTGTAACTCATTCTTTTTGTTAGAGTCTTGTTGTCTTCGTGTGAGTACATAGTGAAGGTGTTTTGTTGAGTTTATTGTAAAGGTCCTCCAACACCAAAGCAAGTTGGAAATTGTAAAGTCATCAACAAGTAAAGTTGGTGCATGTGTTGTGGCTATCCTTGGAGCCCTTAAGGCCAAGAAGACTCGTGAAGAGTGTTGGTAGCTCGTGAAGAGCTTTGTGTACTCGTGAAGAGTATTGTGCTCGGGAAGAGCTTTGTGAACTCGGGAAGAGTTGTATTGTGGCTAACTTGGAGCCCTCAAGGCCAAGACCATTTGTTCTAGTGGAACCTCGGTTGAAGGTTATCTAACCGGGAAGAGGAGACGTAGGCGATTCATCGCCGAACTTCTATAACAAATATCCTTGTTATCTACCGCTTTATTACATTACGCATTTATTTATTTATTCACTTCTTCTTTTTATTTATTTATCGATTGACTTAAGCCTTCCGCAAGCGCAAACTCTTTTATTTTGCAAACTCATTTTAAAAAGCTAAAGTAGCCAAGGAATCTCATTCACCCCCCCTCTTCGATTCCAACAATAAGAATATAACACTACATTATTATATGTTTATTACTCTATTATCATGTATATTGTTGATTAAATAAATATGTACAATATGCACATTAATCTTTCAATACACGTTCGTGTAAATATTTGTTTGTTGGTCCAAGGTACGACTGAATTTTGGATTCCTGATATGAAGGAATAGATTTTCACTTACATGTCAAAACAATATATATATTTATATATATATATATATATATATATATATATATATATATATATATATATATATATATATATTACAACTATTATATAAGTGTGGAAGGGTCAATATTTTTATAAACAGTACAACAGTTGTGTACAGTGTAATCATCGCCTGTGCTTATGCTTGGGCCCTCTATTTTTTTCTATTGGCCAATTTTATGTGGATATGAGGGCCTTGTGTGACATTAGTTCTCCAGCCCATTATTAACTGTTGCATGGCCCAAGTTAATTGATTTTTAATTTTTTTCTTTTTCCCGATGCTTGATTTTTTATTTCTTTATTTTCATGCTTGCTTGTCAGTTCACGCCTCCTCCTTTTCAATCAATGACTACCTCTTTTCTCCCATTCACGGCTCCCTCTTCTATGTACGTGTTTGGTGGTTCGCCTTCTTGCACACCTAGTTATCAGTTACATTAGCTTGTAATTATTTTTTGATTGTGTATTTTTTGGTTTACTGTAGTAAAACAGGTGGATTTGGTGGTTTACCATGCTTTCGTCCATGGTTATGGTCCTGTGAGATATGGTTTCCACGCTTTATATATATTGTTGGTGTTTTTCACTAGCAAACCACTTATCTACGACGAATGGATTTGTTTCCCCATCATTTTACGCTCATACTTCTTGAGTTCTAGGTGTGTTTGTTTTTAAGCTTTTCGGTTTCAACTATTTTTTGTTACAGATTTCGTATTCGTCATTTCCTTAATTCTGCATTTAAGGGCTGTCGGTCTTGTTTTTTACGTTTTAAGTTTCCAAATTTTCCGTTCAATCATTTTTTGCATGTTGTTCTTTCCTTGGTTTGGTGCTAGGTATTTTTTTCGATCTCCATGTTTATAAAATCTTACTTTTTAAGTGCTTTTGGGCCCTGTGTTTCCATGGTTGGTTGATGTTTACGTTGCTTGTTTACGAGTTTGGCATGTATTTTAGAAATCTGAAATGCTTTTAAAAAAACTGGTCTTCGTGCTTAAAGGAAAAACAGCAATTTATGTGCTTAAGGGGAAGAATGACTTAAATATGTTTTATATTTAGTTCGATACAACCATGTTATAATTATCAGAGATACGATTCAAGAATTTGGATCAGTGACATTAGCATTTTAAAGGATAAAATTTTGGTCGTATCACATTGCTATTATAAATATTGTAGTATTTAATATGGTAATTTCCTTGAACGTTAGAAGTATTCGGTAGTGGTTTGCTAGATTTAAGTCTTTTTTTGTTGTATAAACTGATTTATGTACTTCGAAACTTATTGTAGAAAAATATATATGAAGGGTAAAGATACTAATTCATGACTAGGGTGTCAAATAGGTTTTATAAATAATACAAGGTCATACGTAACAAACATTAACATGTTTTAAATTTAATAATAGTATGCTGTTACATGACCTTCGAGACTTAAGTTCTGACATTTGTTTGCTGCACTATGCCATACTTTTAGCTTCAAAATTCTATTGGGCCTTGTGTTTGTGTGTTGTCTTGCTATTCGGTTCCTTTGTTATCCGCATGCATCCCTTTGAACCTAGAGCTCGGATCGTTGATTGGTGAGGTTGTCTCCTCCATCTAGGCATATGCTCTTTTATTGTTATTGGGCATGCTGTATGCTCGCTCCCGAAAACGTTTTAGCTATACTATATTCATAATATGCATGTTGCACAACCTTTAAGCCCAATGTTTCAGCATCTGTTTAGTGGCGTTGTGCATTTTTTTTATACTTTTTCGCTCTGAAGTTCTGTTATGTCTTGTTAGGTTAATAACTAGGTGTTTCACTCCCTTGCTGCCTTGCTTATAACTATGATGTGAATTGCGCAGAGCTTAAACCATCTTTAAACAATTTGCTTGCAAAGTTTCTTTTTAATATGACCTATATGTTTTTAAATATAATACCCTTAATTAAAAAAATGTATATTTTACCCATAACCTGCAAACCTTTTTGGTCAATTAATTATTTAAACAAAATAGCCACAGTTGCGTTTATTTTTTCTTATACTTTTTCCAATTTTTTTACATGTACCTTTTTTTAAGCTGCTATCATGTATACTATATGTGTCCACGAAAAACATGTTTTTTTAAATATACTATATGTGTAATATGCATGTTCCGAAGGCTTAACGTTCTTCACGTTGGCTGCTGCAACTTTTGCTATGTCGTCACATGGACTTTATATTTGCTTCTATGGTGTATTTTAGATACAAAAAACTATTTTACATACATTATATATGCAAAATGCCAGAACTTTAGTGTATCCTTGGAAACAGTGTATCACATTTTGCATACATTTTGTGGCACTTTATTTTGTAATTGCTGTCTCATGCGCTTTGTTTTTGCACTGTCGATTTGTTGGTTGTTGTGTCCCGTAGGTTTTCCAGATCGGGAGCGTTATTTTCTCACTTTCTTTGTGTTGTTCTTCATTTCGTTGTTGTCACTTTGCCAGGTCAGGTTCAATCTTGGTGAATCTTTTGATTTAACACTGGCAAGTTGTTGGATAGCATATTTTCAGATGATTTCTCCAAACATTAGTGGCAAGGTGTTGTTTTTCTTCCTTAGGGGTAATGCTTCTGTTTTATGTTTGTGTGCATTATGACGTTATGGTTCCCACTTCCAGATAGCCTAGCAAATTATTATATTAGAAAATGCTGATATACCTTGATTGATTATAAATTATCAAACCTGATTTAGTAGCCTTTTTCTATGCACATACCCTTATTAAATTTTATGCAGTATTTCCAAAGTGATGCCACATTGCTATCTAATGTATAGAAAGCATTTCATAACTGAAGCCTTTTCTGAAATGAGAAATTATGCTTATTGTTGCTTGATAGTCTAAGTTTTATGCCCGTGTGGTTTTTTTTTTTTTGCTCTTTTTTGAGCTGCATGTTTTTATAACATCCATCATAATTCAACTCATTTGTCCATAATTTGGATTTATTAGATTTAATCTGTTGATTAAACTTCAATAAACATTTAATGCCAACTGGCTGTGCATCATCTGTTTAAATGCAGCTCTCTCTTCTTCCAGTCGTCCATTTCCACTAAAGGATCGGCAGATGTACAAAATTAATCCGCGTCTCATCAATAGTTTTTATGCAAAAGCTGAAAGAAATATACTTTAAATGTTTATAAAATTAAATGTTTATTTTATGCATTTGTGGCCGCTAAGTTCACTTCTTCTAGGGTTTAAAAAAACGCTTAAATTACTTAGAAGGTTCGATCGAGCGAGGTGAGTGTTGGGTGGGTGGAGTGTGCTGGTTATATGATGGCAATTGGCTGGCCACTCTTTTTTTTGACACTTTTTTCTTGTTTAGATAAACTACTTGACATGCCCATATTCCAGTACATGTTAAATTTAGTGTCGGTACAACTTTGAATTGTCTGCTTTCGTGTGTGCTCAATTTGCACACTGTCTTATTCTTTCATATCCAAAGCCTACAATTTTTTTAATTTTTTTCTTGTTGGATATTTTTTTTCCATAATTAAATTTGATTGTCACTTAATTAGGGAGCCCTGGCACCGCACCTTGCTCGGTGCATAAAAACTAGTATATATATAATCACTACTAGATTTTAATCTTATTTTGTAAGATGGATGAACTATTGTTTAACTTCTTTTCTCTGAAAGTTGATGATAAGATAATGATATCAATTAGCTATGAGAGATCTCAGTGTTTAAGTGCATATGTAAAATAAATTCTAATAGCAATTCAGTGTTGAAGTAAAACTATTGTTAAGATTATGGCCCAACTAATCAAAGCCCATTAGGTTTTTTAACCATTATTATTTATCCTAATCTGGCAGCCTATTTGAAAAGAAGAAAGATACGTACGCCTTTCTTCATCCTCTCCAAGGAACGTCTGATTTGACCGACTCCTCCTCCAAAAACTTCTCTCTTGTACGTTTTGTTTCAGCCCTTTATTATTTGTGATTTCTGCCTCTCTGTGGCTTCTCGATCCTTTGTGGAATTTGTGTTTGGTGTTGAATAGAGGTTTTATCGTTGGGTTGCGTTGGATCTTCGGGTACTGTCCGACCGTTCCTTCCTGGTAGCTTTGTGCTCTGATGGTTCTGTGTGCGTTGAGGGTGGTTCTGTACGGTGGTTTCTTCGTTGGTTCTGTCTACGACGTGCTGGCCGTGTTTCTTTCCTGTCTGCTTTGTGCGATGGAGCTGTCCGATGGATTGGGGTTGTGATTTCACCTCTGGCCTTTACCTTGGATTCTCCGTGACGTAGATTAGAAAAACATCAGACCTGAGCCGAACTCTATATCCTTTTGGAGATTATTGTTTATTTGCATATTGTGTATTTGTATTTGTCTTTGATGAATTTGCAGGTACAAATGACGATACCAAGGCGGATACCCTCCTAACAGTGGTATCAGAGCGGCTATCCGCGCCTGGTGGGTGAACATCGACGCTCGGGCAGCGGCTGTTCGGCGGCTCAGAGTCTGCGCCAGTTCGACTTTTCGGTGGAAAAACCCCAGAGCGTTGCCCTCTGGGTTGTAAGTGATTGGCTTGAACCCTAAGGTTACGTTTGGTAGGTGTGATATGATAAGTGATGGATAAAGAAATGATTATTAAAGTAACGGATATATAATCTTGTGTTTGGTGTCTATGATTAATAAGACATGGTAAAATAATATTGGGTTTGGTGTAGTTGATTAAATATTATATAGATGTAAATAGTTACTAAAATGAGCGAAATACCCTTGAATGTGTTTTCACTTCTTCCGTAGAATATTCCAAATTATTTTATTTACAATAATTTGTTTATATTTATTTATAAATTTATTAATGTATTAACATATTAAATATTTTTTAATCAATTCAATTTATTTAAATAATAAATCATTCCCCCCTAAACAAAAACCGAAGCATAAAAATTAAATAAATAAAATTGATTATTTAATTAATTCAATTTATTTAATAAAAATAAAAATAAATTGATTTAAATGAATTTAGTTATTAATACAATTTTATAATGAATTAAACAACATGCATAAATAATATGTAAATATTATAATAGCTTTTATAAAATTGATTTAAAATATAAACTAAAAATAATATAAAATATAGTAAAGGGTTTTTTGGTATTTGCACATTATGTGATCCGCTTATTTATGTTTTTATGGTAGAAATGATTACTAAAAAATAAAGGAAACACACTAAGATTTTTTTGGAAAACCTTCGAATTGAAGGAAAAACCACGGGATCTAGTCCAGTTTAAATTGTACTATCACGAAAAAATGATCAAGTTACAGGACTTTTGACTCATTACAATCGCAGAATTATCACATAAAAATATCTGCAAAGTACAGACAAATGATGACCGAACAGACTTGGAAATGCTCTCTTCGGAGTCTTTTGCTTGCTTCCTCTCCAAAAATCCTCTGTAATGAGACCTTCAACTCATATTTATAGGAGCTATTCTGGAGTTACTTGGCGGGAAAGTCTTGAATATGCCTCCCTTGATCGTGGCTGAGACATGGCAAACGTGTCCGAGAAATCCGCCCCATTAATGCACTTTCAATCCCCGCCGGTTAATTATTTTAATTATGACCGGGTCTTCCGCTATGTTTTGACCAAAATCCCGAAGAGGGTAAGGGATGCTCGGTAATATGCTGATCGGTATTCTGTGTTCGGTAACCATCTCTTCGGTCTAACTCCTGTTCGGCGATTTTAGAGTTTGTATTTTCATAAATGGATTTTACCCGAGAAAATCAATATGTCATATGACATCACCTCACCCCCTGAAGTAAAGCAAGATTAAAGTAGTGAAATATTGGTTTATTGTCTTCGGGTAAAATCTTGACCTGCTCGGGAAATTTTGCCGCCTAAAAAATTCAAAAAACCTGCGGCGTTTCGTTACCGAGGCACATCTATAACCGTTCACTTGATTTATTTTGAGCGGTGCTGATTCAGCGACTGTTCAAGTGGCCCCCCCTATAAATACTCGTTCATTCCTGCGGTTTAACTCACTTTACTGCAATTTGCTTCCGAGCTAGCATCAGACGTCCGACCAACTTTTCTTCCATACTTATTTTCTTTCCGTTCATCGAGTATGTCTTCTTCCGATGATTGCTTGAAAGCTATAAACATGTTCGATGAGGAGGGTACCCTGAGTCCCTCTCCTCGACATTCTTCTTCCTCTGATAGTGAGGAGACTTCCAGCTCGTCGTCAGCCTACGATGCTCGTAGAGAAGAGCTTCAGGCTGCGACAGAGCAGGTTTGATAAAAGCCCGCGTTCCTTGGTTTGAGATTTTTGAATCAGGGATTAAATCACAACGGCAACTATCCAATATCCAATCTAAATGGGAGATTTCCGAGGGGACATCTATTATTGTTCCCCCTCCCGGATCTCGTCCTCACATGACTCCCGAGGGCTATTTTCCCTTTTACATAGACCAACTCCGAGGGGGACTTCGTTTTCCTGTTCCTCCTTTTTTATAGATGTTGCCTCCTACTTTGCCATCTCTCTTAGTCAGTTGTTCCCCAAAAGTTATCGATTGTTGGCGGGTTTCTACACATTTTTATCCTTTTTTGGTTTCCTCTCCGACTCCTGAACTTTTTCTTTGTTTTTTTCAATTAAATCGAAAGGAGATCGGGCTCTTTTACTTTTCTTCTCGGACAGGGGTGGGTTTCCTGAGAAACGAACCATCTTCCATAAAAAACTGGAAAAAATTCTTCTTATTTGCTCGCCAACTCCAACCATGGGATTGCCCCATGGAGTGGAAAGAGAGCTTACCGAAGGGCAAGTCGATCAAGGGGCTTCTTGAGGAAGAAACATATCTATCGGTTCGTCGTAAGCTTGGCGATCAGTGTTTTAAACCTTGGGGAGCTGATTGACGACGGACTGCTGTATTTGTTCCAGCTTAGTCCGAAGGGTGCTTCCCTAAAAATGCCCCTCGGTGAGTGCTACCGAGCGTTCTGCTTTGTTTTCTTACTTCGTTTTGATATGTTGAATAACTGTTATGATGTCTTTTTCTTGCAGAAACAAAGATGCTGAAGGCCAAGATTGCTACTAGCTTGAAGAAAACTTCCTTACAAGGGAAGGCTGTTGAACAAACCACTGATCCAATTCCTCCCTCCATCTGTTGCCCCCACTCCTACCGAAGAGGTGGTTGAAATACCCGAGGAAGAAGCCTTGGTTCCTCGGTCACTGAAGAGGGCGGCCCCTGAGGGCCAAGATTCTTCCTCAAAACCCCCTCCTGCCAAGAAAACATCTTCTCCTCGAATCACCCTTACTCGCCGAGATAGTCCACCACCTCAAACTCGAGCTGTTTCTCAACCTGCTCCAGGTGGTTCGGGCTCTTCTCGGCCAACCTACAGATATCATATACCCGATTGGATCTATTCCCCCAATGTCCCCATTCTGAGAAAACCTGACCCCAAAATTTCTCACTCCATCATTTGCAATTGGGCCAATTCTCTCGACCGTAAATACCTCGGAGGGTTGGCCTTCAGCAACCTGATAAATGATTTCTCCACTTTCCCTCACCCAGGTAATTTACACTCTCTTCAACCTGATAAACACTTTATCTTCGGTATATTGACTTCATTTATTCTCTTGCAGGCGAATCTGATGGCCGGCGAGATTATGACTCGCTTCCAATCTCTGAGATCATCAGATGGGGAGAGCCAGAAACGCCGTCAAACAACTAGAAGGCATGGGTGAAGAGATGAAGAAATCCATGAAATTACTGGAGGAGGGATACTTGGCTGCTGTGGCTTGCTCGGGATAAGGCAGTGAAGGTCTCGGCGCACAAGAAATTAGCCGACCTCGAGGAAGCTAACACCACTTTATCTGGGCAGAACAGGTCCATGACTAAAGAGAACAAATCCCTCTCTGAGCAGCTTTCCTCAATAGAAGTCATCACGGGCTGAAGAGAATAAGTTCCTTTCTGAACAGCTTGCTCAGGAGAAATTATCTCGGGCTGCTCAGATCAAAGAATCATGGCTCATCAAGAAAAAGAGTTTATGAAGTCTGAGGAGTATGGCGACATTTTGGGCGAACGCACTGTCAAGTTCCTTAATTATGGCTATTGAAGCGTCTGTTCGTCAATTTGAAGCCGCTGGCTATCCTCCTGAAGGAGCTTCAACAGACTTCGTAATGTTGATGCTACCCTGAATACCATTCCCGATGAGTTCTTCCAGCTGTAGATTTAGGGACGTACCCTTCTTGTTCTAATTTTTGAATTATTGTGATCTTTTGGGAATAATATTCTGATTTCCTTGTCTTTTTACAATCTTATATAAGTTAGCCTCTCAACCAAGAAGACTTAAGCACATAAAGCTCAATCCACCTTCAAAGCTAATAGTTATCACGAGCAATAAAGCTCGGTTGAATAAGAAAATTACCGAAATAATGAATATAACCGAGCTCAGGGAAAAGACATCCCGAGCAGATAAAATATGGTCGGGGTTCAAGGGAACACACTCCCTAGCAGATAGATATGGATCGGGCTTGAGGGAAAACATCC
>CAJQUN010001054.1:0-116538 GCA_907163345.1 Haberlea rhodopensis
TTTTGCTTTTTTATTAAAGAAAATTGTGATTAGGGCCTCCTCCACTAACTGATGATTTGCTTTACTCCCTTTTATCCGGTGACACTTTCAATCTCACGAAGAGATTATTTGGTTGAGTTCTTGGGTGAAGTAACAAAATTTAGAAATTTTGATAAAGGGGTGATTATATAATATTGTTTGGGTAGGAAATATAATATGACTTTTAAAAAAATTAAATATGGTTTTTTTAGTAGAAAATGTAGAGATCGTGGGAATGGAACTCATGACCTCTCAAATTTTTAGAGGGTGGTGCCACTTCGCCCATCAACGGGTGGCGTAATTCTTTTTCAGTTGAAATGGGAATCATCCATCTTCTGTTGGGCCCGTATCTTGTTAGACAAAACACATTGTGGTGATCTAACGTTGCCCAAACAAGAATACAAAAGGACATCTTCTTTAGTTATAGAAAATGCTGAGATTTAAATATTGTTTGGCGGTCAAATTTGACGTGGCGGTTCGAGTCTAATGCTAAATACGACCTAATAAACATAGTATACTATGTTTGTTTTGTCCTAACTGATTAGGATGAACTTAGTGAATAGTGGAAGTGTCGCCTACTTTATTATATAATAATAATATATGAACACAATAATAATATAGTTTGATATCCCACGAATGATCACCAGTTTCTTTTTATTTTGTGTATTGAATTCCAATTCATTTTCAAGCGTTTCTTTCCATTAAGTTGGTTGCATACTTGCATTTGGATGGATATATTAAATTTGAAAAGCTTATAATGAGAGGTCAAAATAACTTCTTCGATCAAATATGTCGATTTTTAAAATTCATCCATACCAAATTTATTAATCAAAACGTCAGTGAACCGCTATTAGACATGCAATATTGTATGAGACGAAAATGCATGGTACCCAAGAAAAATCACATCCAAAAGATGAGAATGACATAAATACGTATGCTTTGTTTGTTATACGGTAAGACCAAAGAGATAAAATAAGGAACGGAGATATTTGAGTTGAAATAGGCGTGACTTGTATAGAAGAGAAGATACAAGAAGCCGATACATTGGTTTGGTCATTGTAATACCTTTGTCCCACATTGGTTGTGGATGAAAATTTAAAGTAGTTTATAAAGGCTTACAATGGACTATTATAGCAACTTGGGTTAATCATTTTCGTAGAGCGATGACGGATATGAAGTAGTTGTTATAGGAGCCCATTGTGTAGTTGCGCTTGCGCGAGCCTAAGCCCGGGGCGTGACAGAATGGTATCAGAGCCGGTCACCGGGAGATAAGTGTTATGCGGGGCAGAGTGCTACGTGCCTGGGAGCCACCTCTTGAGCCTAAAGGGGCAAAGTGTTACACGGCGGGGGCCACCTCTTGAACCTGTGGGGCAAAGTGCCACTTGAGTGGGAGCCACCTCTTGAACATTGCAGGGCAAAGTGCTACATGAGCTGAGCCACCTCTTGAACCTGTAGGAGCCACCTCTAGATTCCCGGTGCCGGTGGATCGATGAGTTAGGTCGCGACTGAGGACGTCACGTTCTAAAGGAGGGGTGACGTCGCGTTCTAAAGGAGGGGTGATTGTAATACTCTTGTCCCACATTGGTTGTGGATGAAAATTTAAAGTGGTTAATAAAGGCTTACAATGGACTATTATAACAACTTGGGTTAACCATTTCATAGAACGATGACGGATATGAAGTAGTTGCTATAAGAGAGCCCATTATGCAGTTGCGTTTTGCGCGGACCTGGGCCCGGGGCGTGACAGTCATGACGTAGGCCCAACAATATACATGTGCACCGAGTTGAGTTCATAGATTTCGGCAATTTCACGAGAGCGAGGAGGACGACCGAAGGAAACATGACTCGAAGTAGTTATACGCAAAGACTTGGAGTTCAAGGGGATAAAGATGATATTTTGATCGATAGAAGCACTTGGAGAAGACTGACGCAAGTGTCCGGCCCGATTTGATTCTCTCTGTTGTTTATGTAGCCTAAGCGAATTCATTAGGATTAAACATTAGTTGCTCTCGTTGTAAACTCTGGCCAAAAAACTAGCATAATCTTTTTTTTTTTTGCCCCATTCTGAAACAAAAAAATAAAATAAAAAACATTTATAATCATGAGCATAACCACAAGTGGATAAGGCGGCGAAAAGTTATAATTTTGTATTTAATATTTCTAAAATCTAGATTTATAATCCATAATATACTAAATCTTATCCAATTAAAAACCCCTTTGGCCCCATTACCACCAAATTCTTTTGATTTTGTCCGACTAAGTCCTTTATCCATGTCTATTAAAATTGTCCTAAATACGTACATCCTTATAATTAAGCGAAATATGACTAGACAACAACTCGTAATCCCAATTTATGCGTATTGAAGGACAAAATCATGTAGGAAAACAAAGAGAGTGCCAAGGCAATAAAGCAATTCCATTTATAATAAACAGACAATATTTATTGGAATGTAATGGAACTGCACTATTTTGCATGTATTTGTCATTCTATAAAGATTTAAATTCATGTGGTTTTTGCTGTCGCACACATATATATACATCACTATATATATCTTGGCCTTTGCGGTACTTAATGCTATACTTAAGTAAAGATTCTAAGTAAATCTTCCATAAATGGCTGGCTTCATGTCCGCAAGATCAATCTCTATCTTGATATTGTTTGTTTCATAATATTATCAAATTCTGGTATTTTAATGGCTGCGAGTGATGGAGGGCTTGAAAATATGGGAAAAGGAATCGATAGCAGGAAAATATTGCAGGAATTGAAGTTAAATTTGGAAAGTCGAAGCAAACCGATGGACGGAGGGTGATGGCTGGTGTACATAGAGAGGCACCTGAAGGACCAGATCCTCAACATCACTGAGAACTAAGTATCACTGCACAATTTCTCGAGGAGCCAGCGAGAGAGAACGAAGTGAACGAGAGCGATCGAAATGAAACGAACGTATTGTTATATGTTTTCTGAAATATTTACGAGGACAAGTGTTGTCATCCAAAGTCAAATCTTTCATAGAAACGCGTGATTGTTGCACATTTATATGTTCTTTGTACTAGCTTAAGCCTTACGAATGAGTTATATATACCCCTAAATAGATAAATAAGAAGAAAAGTGTTTATGTTTTTATTCATTCTGCTAGCTAGAAAACTCAAACTCTAAACTTGCAGATATTTGTAATTTTTACTCTAAAAATAATTGTAAGCAGACAAGTCGATCAATTATTTGACGCATGCAGTAGGTTTTTTACGGTTTATATATTCAGAGATATATATTTGTAGAACTTGTGTCAACTTATAAATGGGCAAACATCACGTGTTCATGTAAAAAAAAAATTATTTATTTATTTATTTTCGCCATATTCTAATCTCAAAAGAGTGCTATACGCAAATTCAGCCCATAAAGTTGGCAGAAAGGATAAAGAAGGAGATCTCTATAGTTTGTGTTCATTCTCCCTAATTACCTTGCTAAATCACTAACGTTAAGTGGGTCATGAGAAGCAAAAAAAAATGACTAATTCGGGAGTACTTTTAAAAATTTAAGATTAAATCGGATCTGGTTTGTTCCCAATTCATTCCCTAAATTTTTAAAAATCTTCATGATTCAGTCCATATCCGCTTGCTTCTTAACGTCGTTGACTGAATTAGAAATTTCTTAAAATATTAGGGATTATACCAGATCATTAAAAACTGTAGCGGTTTGAACTGAAAATAGACACAAACTACATGGACTTTTCAACATATTTTCAAAGAAGCATTTCAAAATTTTGTTTAATGTTTTTTTAATCGAAGAGAATTCGACAAATTCTCCCATATCGTACCCCCTTCCATGGCCAATTAGCACTTTTAAGGAGTAATTGTTTGCTGGTTATATAGAGTAGCTTTTATATGATTTCTTTCGTGGGCGGTGGAATATGTCCAAATCAATTATAATTATGTCAGCATCGAATGAGCCTTTTGTAGTTTGTACGGTGGTTGTTGTGAAGCTCGGGTCAACGAAGGGTTACCAACCATTAAAAAAGAGTTATAACCGAAGGATTAGTGATAATTAATGAGATCATTATTAAAAATCCGAGAATTAAAAATTGAATTAATACCCAATATTTTTCTATCCTTATAAACACTGTAGTAATTCTCACTTTGAAATGAAATAATTACATATGTCTCACTCGTAGAATATTGTATTATATATTTTTATATTGTAGTTTGAATAATTACATTTACAGCATTTATAGAATAACTGTGTTATAATAACACTCCTAACTTACAAGTATGACAATAAAGCCACTGCTAAGATGTTTTAGTCAAAGTAAAGGCCAGTTTTTGGCATTTTTGCAACTAGATTTTGTTCAACATTTCGAGACATTCAAACTACAAACGTTAAGTATGCTTTTTCTGTTTTTAACTTTGTAATTTTTTTTTTTTATCAAAACCGACCAGTTAAATTGATATATTTTCATATATGAGTTTGGCACTAAATAGATTTATTGAACCAAATAGTCGAAGTACATATTCTGAGTTATTCTCAATTCTTGATTTCAAATTCTCACAAAGTTGGAGTCATTTGAAATCAATAATCTCTCCATCCAAACACAACATTATGTTTTCTTATATCTTTCTCGTTGTCTTTTTTGTAGATCTACACCAAAGAAAAAGTAACCAAGAACTCCCTCCCATATTCGTTTACAATCACATTACCAGGGCTGCATATAGCAACTGGTTCCAAGTATCCGGTAATCCAGGGACGCACCAGTGGCTGCAATCTAACCCGGAACGAACCCCACTGTATGCCGATGGGTGAGCATCTTTTCTCAACTGAGACAGAGTAGTAATATCCAGCAAAAACACTGGTTTCATGATCTTTCTTAGTACTCTGTAAACAACTTCAGCCTCGGGTGGCGTCCCACCTGGATATGTTGACCCTGCCAAAGGTTGTTGTTCTCGATTACAATCCTTCGAGCTTGATCTCCAATCGTTACCCCTGTGTCATTGAATGGATCATGATTTTGTTCAGAACTTTGTGAGACATATGTTGAGGAAAATCGAGAACTTGATGCAATCTGTGAAAATTACTTACTGATAGTGGGTAGGAGAAACGCCTTGGAAGAAAACTTTGGTCTTGAGGGGATCTATATTTTGGTCAATCCATCGAGCCCATGTTGTCAACCCTTTGTAAAATGCATTCAGGCGGTTCATGTCTTTGGATATAGTGCTGCCATCTTGTACATAATCCCATCTGCAAAAGCGTAACAGAAACAAGGTTTTACATTATATATAAATATACACATTTGACTCAACTCCCTTGTGTATTTTTTCCTTTAAATTTTTAGTGTTTTTTGTCATGTCCTGGAACCACACACTTAGGGCGGATCATCCGACGTGTATTCAGACAATAGTTCATGTATGACTTCGAACGTAACCTGTCTTCGGTTTATGTATGACTTCGAAAACTCCATGATTTTTTAAAGAAATAAAAAGAGGAGTAAAATCATACGGTTGGTCTCTCCCTTTATGAGTCCACCAGTGCCATGTATTGAATATGAGCACGTCAATGCTTTTCCATGCATCGCCTTGTTCAATGGAGTCCAACTTCAATACTCTCCCAATACTCTCTCTTTTTATGTCTACTAAGTATGTTGACCGAAAAAGAAATATTGTTACTCCATAATCCTGCAAATGAATGTTTCATTACTATTATTATTATTATATTATTATTATAATAAAGATGGCTGCTTGCTTCTATGATCATTATTTTCATTAAAAATAACCGAAAAGGCCATTATGTATTCATTAATTAATGGATAAGATACTCTTTTGTTTTTATCCTTTCATTTTTATATGATACAATGATGATACAAGTGATTGATTTACTGTTTTAAATAATATCGCTTAAAACATATTTTAGCCCCCACCTATTGCATCAGAACAATACTTTTCTGAAATATAAAACAATTAAATCTTTTTTAAAAAAAATTACTTCTTTTAATTACTATTACCCAGTAATATAATTACTATATATAAACATTCTTTACTTCTTCCTGAAAAAAGAAACTTCTGTTACTGCCGACACAAGTATTAAACTTGAGCTTGCCTTTTAATACTTAATTTACTTTTA
The DNA here is from genome assembly GCA_907163345.1 of Haberlea rhodopensis. Taxonomy (NCBI): domain Eukaryota; kingdom Viridiplantae; phylum Streptophyta; class Magnoliopsida; order Lamiales; family Gesneriaceae; genus Haberlea; species Haberlea rhodopensis. The sequence continues at coordinate 6,128 of CAJQUN010001054.1, forward strand.
TATTTCTAAAAAAACGGTGTAAAATATGAAATTTTTACTGACCTGAAAGGTCACAGAAGAGAGCGACTCCTGCCTGACGATTTTGAACTTAGAGTTGGGAACTGATGCATGAATCATGCAAGCAAGAGAAATCCACTGATTCAAACTCAGTGAATCCCCCACAAACATTATCTTCTTCCCACTCCATCTCTTCAACAAATCCAACCCATCGAATCTATAACATTTAAGAAAAAATATTACAAAAATTATCATAAACTCAGTGCTTTCTGTGGTAGTTTTGTATAATCAGGCCGGAATACAGTAGTATCATAAACTCGTTGCTTTCCCATTAATTGAGTTTTGAATTCTAGTACGTACGTACCTGCGCATTGTGCAGGAGTTTGGTGACCAAGAATACTTGAGAAACAGTTTATCGGGGCGGCCATATTTGATACAATCGAATTCCGGGTCGATAAATGGGCAGCTGGAAGGTTCAAAGAGAGGATATGAAGGGTTGAAAACCCATTTTCCCTGGAACAGATTGCAGCCAGCGGCTGGCTTTATACTTGTGGAAATGCTGCTTAAATTATTGCGTAGCAGCTCCGAGTTCGCGTATTTTGGCAGTGGAAACACCAAGAATACAAGAAACAGGGTCTGAATAAGCAAGTTTTGGTGCCAAAAACCTACCATTAGATGGTGTTTTGGTACACAAACAGGAGGATAATAAGCGAGTGATGCAGAAAAAGGTGTGTACTTTCACTGAGAGATTACCAACACATTTCATCCGCTAAAAAATAGTTCAAATCTCTTTAAATAATAATAATAATACTGAATAAATAAGTAGTTCATCTACGGCTGTTATATTGCTTCGGGGAGAGGGTCGGGTACCCAGGAGCAACTTTCTTTCTCTTTAATATTTAATTAGGGTGCTTTCGATCTTGTGGGGAAAAACCATTGTTTAAGTTTATATATTTTTTGAAATAGTGTTACGTTTAAGTATATATATGGCTTCAATCTATCAGTAATTTTTGACTTTGAACTATGCTCGAGTCAAATCAATCCCCAAGCCTATGTTTGAGTTTGTATTCATGAAAATATCATTCAATTTTTTTAAAAAAAATTTCATCAAATTGAAAAATTCCTTAAAGTAATCATAAAGCAATAATTATAATATAATAATATAAAAAATAAAACTCGAGCTTGTATATAAGAATAACATTTGGATTTGACTCGTGATAATATTCCAGCTATCCTAATTCTACTAGAACTTGATATTCTAAAAAAAAAAAACTAGAAAAAGAAGAAGAAAAGATACATCCCTCCTAAATGTAAGTACTAGTTTTCTTTTAAAAAATTTTGGTTTGTATTTATTTATTTTTGTCCCGGAGGTTGGAGGTGGGCTAGACTTGCGACGGTTCTGAAACCTCGATCATTAACCTTAACATTCATTGATAGTTTCGGTTACGATTCATGAATCACCGGCTACGGTTAACAAACGATTACGGTTTAACCTTTATTTTTTAAAAAAAAATTTAAAACTATTATTAAAATTTGAAAAAAAAAGTGTAAAAAATATTTGAATGTATTTTCTTCCATGGAATAATCATAAAATAATGTGAAATAAATTCAAGCTCAAATAATCAAAATATGTAAGAAATATTTATTCGATTAATATATATAAATTATAATACACTATTTAGATCAACAAAGATCACGTAGCTTATTAGTTGAAGCTAACTGTTCAAGTTAAAGGTCATGATTAAAATATATATGTAGTTTTAAAATAAAAATTAAAATAAACTTTTGAACCGACTGTTAATCGGTGGTTTACGGGTTAGAAAATTATAACCCTTAATCGTATGATTATAAAAAATTATGACACTTAACCGACCCGCCTATAAAAAAACTGGTCAGGGTGGGTCATTTGGTTGGGTCTAGGGTGGGCACACATTGTTTGTATTAGTGAAATTTGTCTATTTATTTATTTCTGTGGCCTCGAATGAGTTGGAAACATTGGAAGCATTCAAGTTTTTTTTTTTTGGAAAAGGAAGCATTCAAATTTTAACGTTGTCTGAAATTGGTTATGGGGCTCGGTTTTTAATGTTCTTTTGTTTCATTGGGAAATCAAAAATCAAATGGAAATGTCCCATGCCTCTATAAGCAGCAGCATTCATAAATTTAAATATACATAAGAAAACAATTTGTTGAGTCAAATATTTTTCTCAGTTCGTCAAGAAAGACAGCTGTTATGATGCTACAAATAAAAACGATAACATAACACTACAGTAGTTGGAAATTTTGGTATAAATATTGGCCAAATATATTATTCACAATAAATGAGAATCTCAATATTGAAAGCAACTCAGGCCAGTAGATGCGCGTTGCCATCCGTTGGCTAATTCATTTACATATAAAAAAAATATGATTTGAATGATTTATAAAATGAAATAAGCCTCCCAACCACTGTTTTCAAAATCGAACCGGACATGAAATCGGTGCTCTTACTGGTTACAGGTTCGATAGGTTCAACCGGTTGAACCATTGATTCAACCGGTGATGACGTCGGCATTATGTAATATCTATTTTAAGTTTTATAAAATATATATACCATATATTTTGCTATAGTTTCAATTTGTTCACAATAAAAAAACATCGTTACACCAACATAACATGTCAAACTTCAAAAATCAGATAAAATGAAATGTCTAACATAAAATAATAATAATAATAATAAAACATCTAAAAAACAACAAATAATGCCAAAAAATTCAATATCCCAAAATTATAATAAAATATTTAAAATATTATGAAATTATTCACATGTATTATAATGTACGAGAAACTAAATATGTTTATATATAATATACAAGACACATTTATTGAATTATATGATTTTTTTGATAAAAACACGCATAAAATATTATTTTGTAATCATTTCAATAACAATAAATTATATATAATATATTTTTTGCTCTACAAATTTGATTTATAATTTTCAAAAAATAAAAAAGAAAGAAAAATGAAGAAACATACTGGTTCAACCAGTCAACCGGTTCACTGGTTGAACCGGTTTTTTACCGGTTTAATCCGGTTCCCACTGGTTTTTTATCAGGGTGGTTTTGAAGGGTCAATCGGACCGGATCAAGCACTGGTTACAGGTTAAACCGGTTGAACCGGCCGGTTCGAACCGATTTTCAAAACACAGCTCTCAACCATGTCTTTCTTGTTAGGGTATAGTGATCCAATTTAGCACTTACAACTTATTACCATATATAATAAGCGAGCGAACTGTAGTATATTAATATAGTACTTTTTTTATTTAATTTTTTTAATTCATTGGTTTACTTCAACATTTATGAAACCTTAGACCACTCTTGATTGGTTGGGTTTTTCCTTGGGCCATTGCTGTTCTTTTCCCGGCCATTTGTAATTTTTATGGCGTTTTTCTTACATGATTGATGACCCATTTTATGTTTTAGTTACCCGACCCAAGTCATTATTTTCTTTATAATCTTTTTTTTAATTATTTTTAATTTTCTCGAATTTTTTATTTATTTTTTACTTTATTTATTTATTTTTGAATTATCAAAGCTAGGCCTTTAACAATAATATTTTTTATTGGTTTACTTCAACACTTATGAAAACTTAGACCACGCATGATTGTGCCTTTTCGGCTTGGGTTTTTCCTTGGGCCATTTTTTTTACCTGCCGTTTATTTTTAGGGCTTTTTCATTATATGGTTTATGATTCATTTTAGGGAACATTTCGGGCCGGTACTACTTGGTAAAATATTTTTCAGCCCAGTCACCCCAAAAAAATTCTTTCAACTAGGTCCAATTTTGATCAAAATGACCAAAATAGTCTTCTGCCTTCCTTGGATCACCTCCTTCAATATCAAAACCCTAGTCTCCAACCCTCACATCAGCCACATGTCCCAACCACCAACGCCGTCGTCGGAAGTTGTCGCTCCTCCCATGGCGTTCGGAGCTGCGTGCACTAGTCAAACGAAAACAAAAAGGTTGTGCAAGAAGACAAAATCATCACACTTCTATTTATCATCTATTTACCGATTGTGTTGATTTTGTTTTATATTTCTTATGAATTTCAATTTTTTTGTAATGTCTGTACGTAGATTTTTAATGTGAAACGTAAAAGTATAATATATTTGAATTGTTCGATCAATTGTTTGATGAAAAATTTATATTTATTATGAATTTCAATTTTATTGTAATGATTGTTTGTAGATTTTTAATGTAAAACTCAAAATTATAATGTATTTGAGATGTTCGATCACTTGTTTGAATGAAAATTTTGAGAATGTAATGATATTGAAACCATTGGTGCATGTAATTTACATGCACCGGCAGTTCATGAGTCTATCGGTGCATGTAATTTACAAGCACCGATAGACTCAGTGGTGCATGTAATTTACATGCACCGGCAGTTCATGAGTCTATCGGTGCATGTAAATGATAGACTCAGCGGTGCATGTAATTTACATGCACTGGCAGTTCATGAGTCTATCGGTGCATGTAATTCACATGCACCGATAGACTCATTGGTGCATGTAACTTACATGCATCTTTAGACTTAGATTTTGCTTTCTTATTCAGTTTGTTATTTCACATCTCAAGCATTCTATTTCAGTTTGCTAAATTAAAAAAAATTAATGAGGAAAAATGTTACATATTCAAAATTATATATAAAAAGGCTATGTTTTTTGTTAAATATAGTATAAGTCTATAGGTGCATGTAAGTTACATGCACCAAAATAGACTTAGCGGTGCATGTAATTCACATGCACCGACTTGCTAAAATCTATCGATGCATGTAATTTACATACACCGATAGGCGGAGATGCACTAATATACGATTGTTTTTATCTAATTACTAAATAACAATGATCAAATCAAAAAAATGTGAATTAATTTTTCATTCTATAATTTTTATAATTGATCTTTTAACAAATTAAAGATACAATATATTACTTTAGAAACTAAATCAAAAAAATGTGAATTAATTTTTCATTCTATAATTTTTACAATTGATCTTATAACAAATTAAAGATACAATATATTACTTTAGAAATTAAATTTTATTATGGATGAGTATATACTATATGATAAATTATTGCATAATCTCATAATAAAATTCTATTATTTTTCAAATGATAATATATTACACAAACATGTATTAATTTTAAGTGTTATTTGTGATCGTCTTTAACACTTACTATATGATACTTATTTATTATGTAATTTGAGAACCAATGCAAATGTTGAGTCTACCGATGCATGTAATTTACATGCACCGGTAGACTATCGGTGCATGTAAATTACATGCACCGGTAGACTAACGGTGCATGTAATTACATGCACCGGTAAACTATGGCGTATGTAATTTACATGCACCACATGAATACATTTTTACATGCATCGCATGATTAATTTTTCATACACAGCATGATTAATTTTTATTCATACACCGAAGATGTACACAATCACACTAGCTACTCACATGATTGTAATCGAACACCTCCAGAGCACAATGAACGAGTACAATTCAATTGCAAACGAACTATCGGAATTAATTCACGACGAAGAATTCAATTCATCAACAGTTGTCCTTTGCCGTCGCCATATTCTAGAAGAAAAACGATATTTTTTTTGCAGATTTGATATTAGAATTCACGCAGCAAAAACATCACAAGATCGCAGAAAAATTTGGCACAATTGCAAGCGACGATGCGTCACGAAGTAAAAAAATTTAACATTTGAAGGTGAATGCTATGGTGCGATCATACGTCAATTCAGAAACAGCTCGCAACGAAGAAGACGAAACCAATTCAAAGCAATAGATCGGAAAAAAAACAGAGAAATTGATTGAAGACGAGGATGAGAACGACAACGAGATTCAATTTGTGAAGAACAAAATTCGATATTCGTTCTGAAATTTTAAAGCAGTTCAACCAATCGAACAATCTGCCATTGAGAAAATGGATTAATTATATTAGGGGTGTTTAAGTCATAAAAATGGATTAATTAGATTAAGGTTTCATAAAATAGACTTATGTGAAAGATATTTTTTAAAAGATGTATTTAGTTGAGAGAAGATTTTTTTGGGTGATTTAGTTGAAACATATTTTGATAAGTAGTACATATGTGTAATTTTCTCTTCATTTTATGCCTTAGCTACCCGGCTCAAGTAATTATTTTCTTTATAATATTTTTTGTTATTTTTAAAATTATTTGTTAGATTTTTTTGAATTTTCTTTCTTTTTTGAATTATCAGTATTAGGCATTTTAACAAGAATATTTTTCATTGGTTTACTTCAACACTTACGAAAACTTAGACCACTCTTTATTAAGCCTTTTTTGTTTGGTTTTTCCTTGGATTATTTTTGTTTTTTTTTCCCGGCTATTTTGTTATTTTTAGGGCATTTTCCTTACAGTTGATGTCTCATTTTATGCTTTAGTTACCTGGCCAAGTCATTATTTTCTTATAATCTTTTTAATGGTATTATTTTAGTTTATAGATGCTTAGTTGTCTTGGGTAATGTGAACTTAGCATTCATTATATTTCACCACTGGGTTGAGCTTGGAGCATGGGAAGGGAGGGTTTATGAACATGGACAATGTATTGGGGAATGGATATAAGGTTCCGCGGCTACGTCTTTAATTCCCGCGATTTATCTTCTATTAAATTGGCAAGTTTACGTTTAGTTTTGTATGAAATTTATTGACATTTTTCAGACTAATACTTTCTGATGCAGTTAATTTAGTGATATTGATACTGATTCGCGCTTGCTTGATGATGGGTTTGAATATCTGGTGCAAATTTGAAGTTTATTCTACAGGGTTATCGTGGACAACAAATACCAGTGCAGATCCATCCGGCCGACAGCCACCATCAGTTCCCCTACGATTTCGGGCAAGATGAGGCCAACAATGGATTCGTACAGCATTGTTGAAAGGGTATCAATTTCTCATTTCACATAAACATCTTCTATGATTTTAGTACGCCTAATAGTTGGTTTTGAGCACCTTAGTTATCAGATATGCTCTTGAAAAGGGAAATGTTATATGGATGATATGAGGTTTTTTGGTGTGAGTAAAATAATTTGTAAACGATGAGATAATATATCTGCGGATGAGTCTTTCAATGATCGTTAGTATTCAAAATTAGATGTTTTCGAGATTATCATGTTGATTGAGTTGGTAGTTGTCACTAAATGGAATTTGTATGATGATGAAGCAAATGTAACACTATTATCTATATAATGTCGCAATGTTAGATGCTTTCTTTTTATATTATAGTTTCGCTGAGAAAGAATAGCTGAAAGTATAAAGCATTGCAAGAGTTGATTCCAAGTGTCAACAAGGTACGTTTTTTCTTACGAATGATACTGGTCAATGGCATGTTAATTATTTCTTCTTTTGGAATCAAATCTCTGACTTACATTCGTGTTTTGGTCAATAATGAACTTTAGTTTGTGAAAGAACTCTTCATTTGACTAGGGTCAGTCCATAAATAGGTTTGTGGTTCCCAATCATGAATCATGCGATTCATTCCTGGTTGCATTCTTTAACACTATTTAATACTTGATAGTTATTTATATTATTTTCCTTTCATTCAATTTAAATTAATTATGTATGTTCATAAAATTATAATAAAATATATATATTATTATAATTTTATGTTTACACAACCCGTTGACGACTAGTTTAAATAATGGCGTTGACATCATAGATTAGTTTCTTACTAACAAAAAGGTATTCCTTCTTATTTCTATCTCTTTTTATTTTTTAAAAAATGTATTTAAGTACAAAGTAATATTTAGAATCACATGTCTCTGGAAAAACAATAAACAAAAATAACGCAAAATAAAAATAGAATTATCTTTTTTTTAATATTTGGTTTGTTCTTATTTATTATTTTAATGACATTTTTTTTCTAACCTTCCTATTTTATCTATTTTACCCTATTTTGGTTGTTCCCATATGGGCCTTTTTTGTCGATCTGTCAAAATGGGTTGAGCTTATGGGGTTGACCCAACACGCTAAATAGGCGAATTGAGCTAGGATCTGCCCACCCTTCTGGAGTGGATTAAACGGGTCAGCCTGTTTGGGTTGGTGGGTTGGGACGGATTGGCCCATGGTTTAATCAATTAATTAATTTACAATACAATTTTTTGGCGAGTTAGACGGCCCAGCCCAAGTTTGAGAACACAAATCAAATTTATGGTGGAGGCAATTTGCAAAATGGAACTCGAGTCAAGCTCAACTCATACTTGTTAAATGGTGTCATTGGTTCATTAAGGCGTGAGACAGAGGACAACTGAGATTAATAAGTATCAAGCTCAATAACTTAACTTGGTTATTCAAGCCATAACCAGAGGAGTTTCTTCTTTTCGATCTGTTTGCATTTCAAGCTTTTAAGGGCAAGTAAACAGATAAATTCTTCGACCACAGATTTATCTTAACAAGATTTACATAAACATCAACTATACAGAGCAATCACAGAGCACATATAATGCAGAATTGAGGTAAATTCTCCCACTCAAGAAACCTTATAAACGAAGTCTGAGCTTCAACAATTATCACACAGTCGGATACGAAGCTTGCATGGCAATACCGCACAACCCTTCTGCAGCACCAATGTCCCTTTCCATTCTAATGTATCCGTTCTCACCCCAGTTACCTCCCCACGAATTCTTAACCAACCAATACTTGGTTCCATCGCTAGTTTTACCATAACCAACTGCAGTTACACCATGGTCTAGCTCTGTTCCACAGTCGCCTGTAAATACTCCACTCGAATAGAATTGGAAATCGGATCCACCAGCATCAATGGCCACAGATACCGGCTGGTTAGCTAAAGCTTTTAGTAGTGAGGACTCGCTGTTCTGTGGGACATCTTCGTGACCTGTAATCTTGACAGCGTGAGAGGATTCTTTCTTAGAGTTGCAGGTTCCGTCTACTCCCTCATATGGGTAGTTGGACTCGGTTGTAAGGCCGTGGTTTTGGATTATGTACTCGAATGCATAGTCCATTAGACCACCATTACAGCCTTGATCTTCGCTTGTGTCACAATCTACTAGTTCTTGTTCGGATAAGGAAACTAGTTTCTTGGTTTTTATTTGGCCGATTCCTTCGGTTGCTGCAACGGCAGAAAATGCCCAGCAACATCCTGCATTTTTCAATAAATGTCAGCTTTCAAAAAATATACATACTTCTATTAAAAAAAGAATTTAAGATTCAAAATATCTGAATCGTGCGTTTGGTTGTTACCGCATTGTCCTTGGTCCTTAACACCTGTAACAGCTCCCTTTTTTCTCCAGTCTACGTTCGGTGGAACTGCAGTCACGTTCCAATATCTAAACGAAGAAACTTTATACGAGTTCTGTCGCAACCCCATTTTGTATCCATTCCGGGACGAACGAAACTCTTGGTTTGTCAAATCAGCAAACTTATTTACAGCAAGCTTGTAAGGCCGAACCCCTGCTTCATTAAAAGACTCGATGTATTCCACATTCTCCTTGAATATCTTGAATCTTTTCAGCTTCTCCGCATCGTCTTTATACACACGTCCATATCTTGTCATCCACATACCGTGTCTCGCAACCATTGACACATCAGGGAGTGTGCTGGCTGTGGATTGAGAAACCCACATCCCCAACACTACAATTGCAGCAAAGAGAAGTTTCAAAGAGTTTGTCAAGGCCATTAATTCTTGCGACACGACGAGCATATATATGAATGGAAAACTTTGTTAACGTGTTAGTTATATGAAACGCTATGAATCCATTCAAGATATGCGAGGTACTTATAGATAGTTGAGCTCATCTAACTTGCATCGGTAGTTTGAATGCGATAAACAGCTGATCAAAATCCCTGGAATGGCCGGCAAGTTGCGAATGATAGGGAAACTTTACTCTCAGTGCCGTGGACGCAGCTTCATTTTGTCTAAATAATATTTCCGCCCTCTTGTTAGCATTTGTATTGTTATGCATGGTCTTCTCGAACGTTTTTGAATGTCAGCTAATAATGCAGACGGATATTGGCATGTATGCACTAGGAAAAATGGGATAATTAATGGGTTGTATATTAATCCAAATGAGCTTCAATATGTCTATATGCGTTAATAAGTAAAGGTCAAATCCCGGTGTACAAAGCTCCTGCTATGTGCGAGATTCACGAAGAAGTCGGGTCACTTCGGACCTAATGTACGCAGTCTTTTCCTCATGCAAGAAACTGTTTCCTGGACTCGAATTCGTGACCTCCAAGGTCACATAAGAGCGACTTTAATTGTTGCGGCAAGTCACATTTTCTGTATACATTAATAAGTGAAAATTTTAAATTGTATATGCTATGGTATTTAGAAACTAATATTATACATATAAATTAAATTTATAATTTTGTGTTACATGAAAAATAAAAATAAAACTGACAAATCATCAAATGAATTGATTATTTGCTTATGCTATAATTTAATTGGTATTTTAATATATAAAATAGACAAACATCCGTATAAATGACACAATTAGAACAAACAATGGATCAATTCTTTGTATAAAAACATTATTATTATTATTATTATTATTATTATTATTATTATTATTATTAGTTTTGACTTAGCTGTACAAAAACATTATAACTAAGCTTGCTCTTCAAGGTATTTAAAGAATAAAACTGAAATTAATTATTCACCCAATCACGAAATTATCTTTCAAAACAAAATTTAATTTAATTAAATGCGATCTAATATTGTCTATCTAAATTTAGTGAATGCTTAGATATTCGCATGTCTTGTTCTTCAACCAAAAAACAGGAATGCACCAGCCGGGAATCGAACCCGGGTCTGTACCGTGGCAGGGTACTATTCTACCACTAGACCACTGGTGCTTATTGACGTCAGGGGCAATACATTACTTTTGTTGTATGTTAGTGACACAAAGGACCTCTTGCCTTGTCGGGGAGAAAACTGAGACATCATAGTGAAGTCCTTTACTTTTTGAAGATGATGATTCGTGATTGACATAGTTTGAAAATCTACATTATATTATTAAGTGAGAAGTATCTATTATATTTATCTTATATTCTATAAAAACTCAAATATAAAATTTGATAAAAATAGTAATCGAACATTATTATTATAGTTTACACATGTATAGACTTACTAGTTTCCTTGGCACCGCAGTGACTGGTTTTTTTTTGTCTGATGGACAGTAGAACAATGTTTTGCTAACGACAAATGGTTGTCGCTTTTCAAAATAGTAATTGCAACATGGATTTGGATAACCAAATATGTAGCAGAGTTTGATAACAACACAAAGCTGGTAAAGCTGTGAAATAGATGACCAACATGTAGCAATAACATTTTAAGAAAATAAAGGACAATATGTAAAGACCCGGATTTTTGTTAAGGGGTAATAAATAAAAATAAAACTTGACTAAAAAGAGTTTGAAAATTCCTAAACTCTAGCCTAGAGTTTCAATACATCAAGGAGTCCCTAACCTAATCAAACTCCTTCCTTATTGATTGAAATTCAGCAGCTTAGATCGAACCAAACTCCTTCCATTTAAATCGAAATTCAGCAACATGGATCGAACAAAATCTGGTAAACTTCATCCGAAAACTTCACCCTTTTGTTCCATGATTTACCAAAGCATCAAACACCTCCAAAGGACTTTCAAGACTCTCGAAATCTCACCCCTTCTCAAGCCACATACCTCAGCCTTCGAAAGACTCCATCCAAGACGCAATCAAAGATCAAAACAGAATCTGTTCTTCCACCTCAAAGATTTCAGAATCGGATCCCTTCGATTTCGAGTTAGAGTCCAACTCAAACTCCTAAAGTTTGGTCCAACCATCACCTATAAATACAAGTGCCAACCTTGAGAAATTTACATCACAATTTCCCTTCCTTCTCAGCCTCCAAAAGCCGAGGACTCACGGTTTCTGTCCAACAAATTCCAGTAGCTTAACGCCTTCGATAATACCTCCACAAAGCAGAAACTGTTGCACGTTTTTACCAGAACTTGATCATCGAATTATTCCAACAACCAGCACCGAGATCAAGCCGTAACCCCTACTTTGTTTTCATAAATCCTTCCAGCAGCCCATGTTCGAAAGCGTGAACAATCTGCCCCAAAATCTTTAAGCAATCCATTCGAAACTCTTGCACAGAAACAGATCGAATTCCTCATCTTCTGTCAAGTTCTCGAAGGTGCAGATTATCACTTGAAATACCACCAAAGTTCAGATACAATTCTGTCCAAATCCTTTCCAAATTATCAGCAAGTTTTGAGAACTAAAACCAAGTGATTTTGGCCAAGTTTCAGCAACCTAACCATCGACTTGTTCCAGCCAAGAACTCACAGCTTCTGTTCGATTGTCAGCAACATAACGGAGCCAAGTTTCATCACCTTGTCCCATCGAAGTGCAATCATTGTTCTATTCAAATTCGTTGAGAAATTCTGTTCGAGAGTTTCCAGAAGTGGTTCGGGTGCTCCCTGATTTGGTTCGAGCTTTCGGCAGCCTACTCGTGTTGTTCGAAAGCCAAGGAAGATAAGAATTCATCCGTGTGTTTCAATCCCTTGATCAAGCAAGCAAGTATCAAAGCACTGAAAGTGGGCTTTTGTTATATATATTCGTTTCGTTTTCAAAAATACTATGTATGTTTTTAAATTCTCAATCGATATGTATTATGTTGAAATTATGAAAGTATATTTTATAAGCACGTTAAACTCAAAATCTAATTGGATTTGGATCCCCATGACCCTGATGCGGTGGGGTGTAACCGCTAAAAGAACATGATACGGTGGTAATCCGTTGTTTCTGGATTATCCAGACCCTTTATTCGTGGGTTAGCCAATGTTATGACCTCATCTCTAGGAGGGTTAAGTCTAGAGACTGATATCAGTACCAAGAAGAGAGTAGAATGCTTTACTGTGCTTAAGTATATGAAAATTATGAAACAATATGTTATGTCATGGCTCGTAAGGGCAACCAAGTATGTTAAGATACATTCATATCGGTTTATGCAAGTTTTATGATACAAGTTTATGAAAATTATGTATATGTATAATATCGATTGTCCCCCACTTGCTGAGTGTTTACCAAAGCACTCAACCCCTTACTCTGCATCCCCAGATAAAGCCGAAGAAGAATTAGAGCAAGAAGAAGAGCACCAATTTTGGGGTTGGTGAAATCAAGTCCGCTGCGTAGATCAAGATCTTTTATGTTTTAAAGTTTTCCAGTTTTAAGACAATTTTATTTATTCAGTTGTTAAGTTTTAATTCCGCATTTCTTTATTCATTGTAACGACAATGGTTTTTATTTTTATGGAAAAAGACTGGCTTTTCAGTTGTTATGATATTATGAGGCTTATTGATCAAGTTGGTTATGGAAATCAATGCCGGTGTTATTGACCCCGGTCTCGGGGCGTGACATTTTAGTGGTATCAGAGCTAGCCAGGTTCCATAATCCCGCTGGGAAAAGTATTCTAGTTAAGGAAATAACTAGAAGAAAATTCCGGTTGAAATAGACCAACTGGAGAAATAAATACAGTTGGGTGAAAATTGTCGTTTCATGATAATTACGATAATCAGAAGTCCAATCTGATTAATCACATGAATACGAAAATTTTCGAATTTTTAAAAATCTTCAGTTTCTGTTTTTAAAATTTTATTTTCGAAAAAAAAAATCGATTTTTAAGAATTATTTTCGGATTTTTCGATTTTCGTACCGTAAACCCTAAGCTCCAAGTCGTCGCCTCCGCCTGCCGCCACGATAGCCGTCGACGAGTATACCATTCGAACCGTCTCTTCCAGTCGACCCTACTGTCCAAGTTTCGGATCGATCGGATTCCGTTTGCTCTGTCAATTTCGCATTCGAAATCTAAGAACCCTAATTCCCAAATTGGTTCGTTTCCCCAATTTTCTGAGCATATGTTGATCGTTTTGAAATTAAAAATTTTTCGTGTGATTACTCCAGCCAGTCGATCATTAACCCTCTGCCAATTTCAGATTTCAAGCTTCGATTAGGGATTAATTCGAAACCCCTATTATTTCGAATTTTAAAACCCTAATTTTCGAATTTTTAAAAAAAAAAAAAAAAAAAATTTCCAGAATTCGAATTCTTGATTTTGATACTTGATTTTATGATTTGTCAAGTATTTAATCCCGTGTTTGGGTTTAGGTGATGACAACCCGAGCGCAATATGTCCAGATTCTCAGTATGGAGCAAGAAATTGAGAAGCTCAAGGAAGCTAAAGCTGAACTGATAGAAGTTGCGGAACATCTGAGAGGCGATGTTCATAGAATTAGCTACTATCATCATCAAGCTAATGAGCAGCTTGATGAATCTAAGGAAGAAGTAGCTAGAATAGACGAACTCCATAGGACTGCAGAGGAAAAATGCGTAGTCCAAAGACAGCAGCTGGATCAAATTGCTGATCGTATTCTCTCACTTCAAAATACGAACCATCGCCTGTCTATAAGAAGCAATGGTTACTGGGGTATAGTCACTCATCTCCTGAATGTCAACAGTGATCTAAGGGAAGCCAATGATCACATGAGAAATCTTCTGGATGTTGTCGATTCAGATGAAGATTCAGACGAAGACCCTGAGGAAGAACCCATGCAGGAAGATGTCGTAGAAGAATTAGGAAGTGGAGAAGTGATAGATCCATAGTTCTTAGAAGCTTTGTTTAGGAGTTTTGTTTTCATTTTATTTCAATGTTCAGCATTTTCCCTTCCAGTAGTTGTGATAAACATTTTTCCAATGATTAATAAAAGTATCATTTTTGATTATCATGTCTTCTTTATCTTTCCGCTATCGTTTTATTTCCGCGCAAAGATTTTAGATTCGTGTTATTGTAGGAAATGGCCGGACGTCCAACCCGCAACAACCGTAATCCAAACTATGTTGTTCCTTCCAACTCTAATGAGGAGAGAACTAATGGAAATCAGAATTCTCCACCTGCACCGCCACAACCTCCGAGGGTGGGACTGAGTCGTGAAGACTTGGCAGCAATAGCCACCATTGTGGCCACAACACTTCAAGGTTTGAATAACCCTGCTGTTAATCAACCTCAAGCACAGCCAACACGTCCGCAAGGTGTAAAGTACCACTATGAATCGTTGCGGAAGAACAGAGTTCCAACCTTTGATGGCAACTCAGACTCGGAGATGGCCCAGAACTGGCTGAAGCAAATAGAGAACCACCATAGACTGTTGGAAGTATCGGATGATATCAAGGTGGAAGTTACCACGTCTTTTCTCATCGACCAAGCTGGGAAGTGGTGGGAAAACGTGTCACCACTTATGCTAGAAGCGGGACCAATCACATGGCAAAGGTTCCGAAGTACCTTTCTAAAGCAGTACTTTCCAACTGCGGTCCAGAACCAGAAGCTGCGAGAGTTTGAAAACCTGACACAGACTCCAGACATGACAGTGGTAGATTATACCGCGAAGTTCAACTCGCTGGGAACATACGCGCCGAGCATAATGGCAGACGAGTCTCTTAAACTGCATCGCTTCAGGATTGGACTGAACAGTCGTATCCAATCCGCCCTTGCGATTTTCGAAACCGCAAATTTTGGAGATCTGATGGGAGCAGCCATCAGGGCTGAAGCAGACATAAAGCGTCGCGAGGAAGAATTTAAGCTCAAGCGACCCTCCACCAGTCAGCATACCTCTAGCAGTCAAAACTTCAAGAGGCCTAGTCCGTCCAGCAACCAGCAAAGGGGACCCACAGTAGGCCCAACTCAACAGAGGTACCCTAAATGTTCGAACTGTGGATTCAACCATCTAGGAGAATGTCTCAGAGGAAAAGGTGCATGTTTCCGATGTGGGAAGACAGGCCACCGAATTGCTGAGTGTCCCGAACCTGATATGAGGGGGACGACTGTAAGGAATAACGGCCCTCCTAGTAAACCAAAGGAGACTAAGCCGAACGCCAGAGTGTTTGCTATAACGCGAGAAGAGGCCGAGGACGCAAACAACGTTGTGGCAGGTACCATTTATTTAAACGAATTACCTGCGTATACATTGTTTGATTGTGGTGCCACGCACTCGTTTATATCTAAGAGGTTTACTAAGAAACTAGCCCTTAGGCCTGAACTGCTTAGTGAACCATATAATGTAGCAACACCAGCCAATAAGACCCTTATAGCACATAGTATACACCGAGATTGTAATCTTAGTATTAATGAAATCAAGTTTAATGCTGAGCTAATTCAACTCAACATGGTGGATTTTGATGTTATATTGGGAATGGATTGGTTATCCAAACATCATGGAGTAGTAGACTGCCGTAACAAGAATGTTAAACTACGGACTCCAGACAAGAAGGAGATTGTATACCATGGCAAAGCTAAGGAAAGAAAATTCCTACTGACGGCAGCCCAAACCTGGAAAGCCGTAAAGAACGGTGAAGAAGTTTACCTAGCTACAATAAGCGAAGTAAAAGAGGAAGATGAACCCAGGATAGAAGACATACCCGTTGTACAAGAATTTCCGGATGTCTTTCCTGAAGAGCTGCCCGGTTCTGTTCCAAACCGAGAATTGGAATTTGATATTAATTTGGTGCTAGGCGCTACACCAATTTCTAAGGCACCATACCGAATGGCTCCAGCCGAACTGAAGGAACTTAAGGAGCAACTGCAGGAGTTATTGGACAAGAAACAAATCAGACCAAGTGTATCCCCATGGGGAGCTCCAGTGTTGTTTGTGAAGAAGAAAGACGGGAGCATGAGATTGTGCATCGACTACAGAGAGCTGAATAAGATCACAATCAAGAACAAGTACCCTCTTCCGAGGATAGATGACCTATTCGATCAACTCAAAGGAGCTAAAGTGTTTTCCAAGCTCGATTTAAGGTCAGGCTATCACCAACTAAAGATTAAAGCAGATGACGTGCCGAAAACCGCATTTAGAACACGGTACGGGCATTACGAGTTCACGGTAATGCCATTTGGCTTAACAAACGCGCCAGCTGTATTCATGGATCTAATGAATCGTGTATTCAAGCCATTCCTGGACGAATTTGTAGTAGTGTTCATCGATGACATACTCATTTACTCGTCGAGTAATGAAGAACACGAACGACACCTTCGTCTTACGCTCCAGACACTAAGAGAGAAAGAACTCTACGCCAAGTTTAACAAATGTGAATTTTGGCTAGAAAGTGTATCCTTCTTAGGTCACATCATATCAAAAGAAGGCGTATCAGTGGACCCTAAAAAGGTAGAGGCAGTTTTAGATTGGTCTAGACCAACGACAGTGACTGAAATCCGAAGCTTCTTGGGATTAGCTGGTTATTACCGAAAGTTTGTCGAAGGATTTTCGTCAATAGCAGTACCTCTTACCAGGCTCACACAAAAGAACGCAAAGTTCATATGGAGTGAAGAATGTGAGAAGAGCTTTGAGACTTTAAAGGAAAAGCTCTCAACTGCACCTGTACTGGTATTACCAACTGAAGACATGAGTTTCACTATTTATAGTGATGCATCTAAAGAAGGACTAGGATGTGTACTCATGCAGGAAGGAAGAGTGATCGCTTATGCTTCAAGACAGCTCAAGCCCCATGAGCAAAACTACCCTACGCATGACCTCGAGTTAGCCGCAGTAGTGTTCGCCTTGAAGATTTGGAGACACTATCTGTATGGCGCCAAGTGTGAAGTGTTCACAGACCATCAAAGCCTCAAGTACTTGTTCACTCAAAAGGAACTCAACATGAGGCAGAGACGATGGATCGAACTTCTAAAAGACTACGATCTCACTATTAGCTACCACCCCGGCAAAGCAAATAAAGTAGCAGATGCTTTGAGCCGGAAAGGCAAAGGAAAAATAATCTTAGCTACGGTCTCAGCTCAACCTTGTCTTCGAGAGACCATCAAACTAAGCCAAGATCAAGATCCGAACCTAACCAAGCTAAAAGAACAAGTCAGTGAGAAGAAAATTACTGACTTTGAGATCGATAACAATGGAATCCTGTGGATGAAAGGACGATTATGCGTGCCAGATGTGAACAACATAAGACAAGAAGTAATGTCTGAAGCGCACAAGTCAAAGTTTTCAGTCCACCCTGGAAGTACAAAGATGTACAAGGATCTGAAGGAAAGTTTTTGGTGGAACGCAATGAAAAAGGACGTAGCTGAATTCGTCGCCCGATGCTTGGTATGTCAACAAGTTAAAGCTGAGCATCAAAGACCCGGAGGACTTCTTCAACCTCTGGAAATCCCAGAATGGAAATGGGATCACATCTCCATGGATTTTGTCGTGGGACTACCGAAGTCAAAACAGAGCCATGACGGAATATGGGTAATTGTTGACAGACTCACCAAGTCAGCACACTTCCTACCAGTCCGCATGAACTACAACTTGGATAAGTTGGCAGCACTATATATGGACAATATAGTGAGATTGCATGGTGTCCCAATGAGCATACTATCGGACCGAGATCCCAGATTCGTGTTGCGTTTCTGGAAAAGCTTTCAGCAAGCTATGGGAAGTAAGGTAACTCTTAGCACGGTCTATCACCCGCAAACCGATGGCCAGACAGAGAGGACTATCCAAACCCTCGAAGATATGCTAAGAGCTTGTGTATTGGATTTTACTGCAAATTGGAGCGAACTATTACCTCTAGTCGAGTTTGCTTACAATAACAGCTACCATAGTAGCATTGGGATGGCGCCATACGAAGCACTCTATGGGCGCAAATGCCGATCACCATTGTATTGGGATGAAGTAGGAGAAAGAGCTATCACAGGACCGGAGTTAGTACAAGCTACTACCGACAAGATAGCAATCATCAGAGATAGGCTTAAGACAGCCCAGGACCGACAGAAAAGTTGGGCTGCTTTGAAAAGGAGACCAGTGGATATCGAGATTGGTGAAAAGGTCTACGTAAAGATTTCACCAATGAAAGGGGTAATTAGATTCGACAAAAGGGGAAAGTTGAATCCAAGATACGTGGGACCATTTGAAGTTTTAGAAAAGGTGGGAACGCTAGCATACAAAGTAGCACTACCACCAAGTCTGTCAAGAATTCACAATGTCTTCCATGTATCACAACTAAGAAAGTACATTGCCGACCCAAGTCATGTACTTGAAGCAGAACCCCTAGTAACTCAAGGGAACTTGGACGAGTCATTGATTTATGAAGAAATCCCAATCAGTATTCTGGATACCAAGGACCAAGTTCTGAGAAGAAGGACAATTCCTTACGTTAAGGTCCAATGGTCAAACCATACGGAAAGAGAAGCTACTTGGGAAATGGAAGAATCAATGCGGGAGAAATATCCCTATCTTTTCCTAAATCAAGTTGACTCGAGTTTCGAGGACGAAACTTCCAATAAGGAGGGAGGGATGTAAAGACCCGGATTTTTGTTAAGGGGTAATAAATAAAAATAAAACTTGACTAAAAAGAGTTTGAAAATTCCTAAACTCTAGCCTAGAGTTTCAATACATCAAGGAGTCCCTAACCTAATCAAACTCCTTCCTTATTGATTGAAATTCAGCAGCTTAGATCGAACCAAACTCCTTCCATTTAAATCGAAATTCAGCAACATGGATCGAACAAAATCTGGTAAACTTCATCCGAAAACTTCACCCTTTTGTTCCATGATTTACCAAAGCATCAAACACCTCCAAAGGACTTTCAAGACTCTCGAAATCTCACCCCTTCTCAAGCCACATACCTCAGCCTTCGAAAGACTCCATCCAAGACGCAATCAAAGATCAAAACAGAATCTGTTCTTCCACCTCAAAGATTTCAGAATCGGATCCCTTCGATTTCGAGTTAGAGTCCAACTCAAACTCCTAAAGTTTGGTCCAACCATCACCTATAAATACAAGTGCCAACCTTGAGAAATTTACATCACAATTTCCCTTCCTTCTCAGCCTCCAAAAGCCGAGGACTCACGGTTTCTGTCCAACAAATTCCAGTAGCTTAACGCCTTCGATAATACCTCCACAAAGCAGAAACCGTTGCACGTTTTTACCAGAACTTGATCATCGAATTATTCCAACAACCAGCACCGAGATCAAGCCGTAACCCCTACTTTGTTTTCATAAATCCTTCCATCAGCCCATGTTCGAAAGCGTGAGCAATCTGCCCCAAAATCTTTAAGCAATCCATTCGAAACTCTTGCACAGAAACAGATCGAATTCCTCATCTTCTGTCAAGTTCTCGAAGGTGCAGATTATCACTTGAAAAACCACCAAAGTTCAGATACAATTCTGTCCAAATCCTTTCCAAATTATCAGCAAGTTTTGAGAACTAAAACCAAGTGATTTTGGCCAAGTTTCAGCAACCTAACCATCGACTTGTTCCAGCCAAGAACTCCCAGCTTCTGTTCGATTGTCAGCAACATAACCGAGCCAAGTTTCATCACCTTGTCCCATCGAAGTGCAACCATTGTTCTATTCAAATTCGTTGAGAAATTCTGTTCGAGAGTTTCCAGAAGTGGTTCGGGTGCTCCCTGATTTGGTTCGAGCTTTCGGCAGCCTACTCGTGTTGTTCGAAAGCCAAGGAAGATAAGAATTCATCCGTGTGTTTCAATCCCTTGATCAAGCAAGCAAGTATCAAAGCACTGTAAGTGGGCTTTTGTTATATATATTCGTTTCGTTTTCAAAAATACTATGTATGTTTTTAAATTCTCAATCGGTATGTATTATGTTGAAATTATGAAAGTATATTTTGTAAGCACGTTAAACTCGAAATCTAATTGGATTTGGATCCCCATGACCCTGATGCGGTGGGGTGTAACCGCTAAAAGAACCTGATACGGTGGTAATCCGTTGTTTCTGGATTATCCAGACCCTTTATTCGTGGGTTAGCCGATGTTATGACCTCATCTCTAGGAGGGTTAAGTCTAGAGACTGATATCAGTACCAAGAAGAGAGTAGAATGCTTTACTGTGCTTAAGTATATGAAAATTATGAAACGATATGTTATGTCATGGCTCGTAAGGGCAACCAAGTATGTTAAGATACATTCATATCGGTTTATGCAAGTTTTATGATACAAGTTTATGAAAATTATGTATATGTATAATATCGATTGTCCCCCACTTGCTGAGTGTTTACCAAAGCACTCAGCCCCTTACTCTACATCCCCAGATAAAGCCGAAGAAGAATTAGAGCAAGAAGAAGAGCACCAATTTTGGGGTTGGTGAAATCAAGTCCGCTGCGTAGATCAAGATCTTTTATGTTTTAAAGTTTTCCAGTTTTAAGACAATTTTATTTATTCAGTTGTTAAGTTTTAATTCCGCATTTCTTTATTCATTGTAAAGACAATGGTTTTTATTTTTATGGAAAAAGACTGGCTTTTCAGTTGTTATGATATTATGAGGCTTATTGATTTCAAGTTGGTTATGGAAATCAATACCGGTGTTATTGACCCCGGTCTCGGGGCGTGACACAATAGCACCTGAGTTAAACTTTGTAAGTGTAATCAATGCAAAAACAAGAACGAATCGATAGCAACAAGAAATTAAACTATGAAAATGTGAATTAATGAATTTGTCTCTATCAGTTCCCTCAATAACAAGAAGCTTGGTCGAACAAATAAGTGACTGTTTTAATATATCATACAAATTTAGAGTATGGACATAAGCAGTAGAACTGGGAATGGAATAGTCTTTTGGCCTATTAAACAAACGAAATCATATAGACATCAAAGAAAAACATCTTGTACCAAAAGGTTATGTTTGGCAGCAGTTTACCATTAGCTACATACGCGCAAAAGGGTACAAAAACAAAATTCACTGCATTGTTCTGATTTTCTATTATTTATATTTTTCATAGGTCATGGATTCAGAGAGTTGGTATTTTTTTGGGCCTAATAACTCTCCCTCTTTTGTACTTCATCATCGACGGGATTTGCCAAGTAGTATCTACATGTTGGAAGTTAGAACACATAAAAAATGATTATTATTTTACAATAATGGAATTAAGATTCTAATATTTTGGTGTTTCATTTCCTAACCAAGGGGGGCTTGCAGAAGTTGTATTTTTTTAAAAAGAAAATTTGCCAAAAAAGACTAAACAAAGGCTCCTGACAGCTATAAAAAAGACACCCAAGTAACCGAACATCGCCTATAAATCGAAAGAGCGTCTTTTCCAGTCGTCCCTAAAGAAGGAAAATAGGACATTGGTACTGATGTTTGGAGGAATTATGTGAAAATATGCTACCCAGCAAGTTGTTGATGGGAAATCAATTAAAAAATGTTATATCGAAACTTAGGATGACAACAAATGCATGGCAATGGCGAACCAACAAACACGTGTGTCATCATCACAAAGCAAACCAACAAACACATGTGAATACAAGCATGTCCAAAAAATAAAATAAACTGCAACGCATACAGATGAAAAGTTACGCATTTTTTTTTTGGCAAAACATGGTGTTTTTTTCACAAAGAAAATAAAATGTAAACCTTTTTTCAATTCAGCTTCAGTTTCTGTCTGTGTTTGCCAGATCAGATGCCTCAGTTGGTTGTGCCTGAGAAAGGACAAGCAAGGAAAATAACATATTTGGTTTAGATAATGTGGTTCGTAACCACGCCTTGCATAAACCAAACTATGGAAAAACACACCATGGGAAATAAAGTTCCATGACGATCAAACCGAATCAGCACTAACATATTATTCCCTTCCTATATGGAAAAAAACCAAATAACCAATGAGGAATAAGGCCGTATCAAACAACAAAAATGGATTGACGGAATCAGAGAGAAGTTTCAAAGAAATACTTTAGCATTAAAATGTAATGACCAACAACCCTTTGATGAAACATAATTTTATTTTTTAAAAAAAATCCGATGATCACAGGATTTCATAAAGAACATGGAGAGAAGGAAAACTTTTCTCGCCCTTTAAAGGAGCCAGAATGATGAAACAAAGGAAGCCACGAAAAACAGATGCAGTTTGAAAACATATACTTTTTTCATATGCCAAACATGAGGAAAATGATTTCGCTTCATATATTTCATAAAGGTTTTAATTCTTGGTTTAGCCCCCCAAATCCATTCGGCCACTGGCTCTGCTTCAAACCGGAGAGACAAACCTTAGGAGATCATTGTCATCCATTGATTCATGTAAATAAGGCTCTTCAAACTCCTTTCTTGCATCTGAACCAATAGATCAGCTGTCAATATCTTAAATAAAAAATTTGATAGGCAAAAATTTAAGGTTCGTTCATGTCACATCATCATATATTAAGTATCTCTTTAATTGAGTTCTGG
Organism: Haberlea rhodopensis; assembly: GCA_907163345.1. Classification (NCBI taxonomy): domain Eukaryota; kingdom Viridiplantae; phylum Streptophyta; class Magnoliopsida; order Lamiales; family Gesneriaceae; genus Haberlea; species Haberlea rhodopensis. Next base: position 29,364 of record CAJQUN010001054.1, read on the forward strand.
ATTATTGCAGAATCTGTGGAGTAGGATGTGCAAATAGCTATCTATCTTTTAAATAAGGTATCTCGAAAGAAAATGGTAGAGAGCCCAAGATTTGATGGTTTGATTTTATTAATATTACCAAATAATTAATTTATTTAACATGTCAACAAAAAAAAAAAAAAACCAGTATATGCATATTTAAGATCAATAAATTAATTCAAATTGAACCAAAAGTGTTTCCCACTTCATTACACTTTCCCGATTGTGTCATCATCATTGAATTTTGTAAAATAAAATTTGAGTTTTGGTGAAGCATTGATCTATCCTTTTTAAAAATATAACCATGAAAAGATGAAATAGTCGTATATAATATTTCTTACCTCTAATGCATAAATCATTGTGAAAAGCTCCAAACATTCTTCTAACAACAGCTTCTCTTGTGTGACTACCATTGCTAGTTCAACAAGTAATCACACTGTCCTCTCCATCTATGAAAAAGTCATTGTTGACTTAGTACTTACTATATTTTACATGAAACATCAAGATTTGATTATATGAAGATAAGGATGAAGAAATACAAGGCCAAACAGCAGAAAACTAAAGTAGCAGCTCCATATATACAACTCATAAGAATTCGAAAATCTCGGCAAAAAAAATAGCAAAAAAGTTCCACTTGGCCGTACATTGGATCGTTCCTCATTTGTTTTGTTTTATTTCATCTATATATATATATTTAATATTGGAGATCAAGAACATCAGGACATCACATAAAAATGCTGCAAAACAAACAAAAGATAGCTTTCCCAAAAGCCGAATTGTAATAAACATTGCAATCTCCTACTACATCCAAAACGATAAAAACCGATAAAGCAACTACAAGAACATAACTATTCAGTCTGAACACACAAAATAGTAATGAATTCTTGGTTTTCTTCCAACCATGATTTGAAAATATCACTTGTTGCATCCAATAACCAACATCTACAATGTTACCCAGAAATTAATCAGTGCATCAACACGGAGCAAAAAAACTCATATACAGCATCAATAGTCACACAAACTCGCAGCTATAGAGCATTTGTAACCGCACCTTAACTTTTTATTTTCAAAACAAAACAATCCAAGCAACATAAATGGGAAATTGGCTTCGACTCAAATAAACCCGTCATCTTACCGTTACCCATGCCAATCTCCGGCAGTGTGAGTCCCGGGCCTCAATCCGCGGCGCTTATAATGGCGAGAAAAGCCCGCAAACTTTTGATCGGTAGGAGTCGAGGTAGATTATGAATGTAACGGCGGAGGGGAGGAGGTCGGCGAGGTAGATGCCGGCGTAGTTGAGAGGCTCGTCCAAGGCGCGGTGGAAATGGGATTTTGGCGGCATGTTGCAAACCAGGGAGAGCAAACTAAGAAGAGGCGGAGAGCAAAATAACCCTAAAAAATGAGAAGAGGCTGAGAGTAAAGAAGCCCATAAGAAATAAAGAATTTACAAAAATAATAGGAAGTTACTGTTCATTGCTTTTGGAAAACAGACACAGATCAGATCACTGTTGAAATCCTTGGACACTTATTATATTGTCTAATTTCTATATTCAATTAATTTATTGATAAAGAATTCGTAATTTTTTTCAGTTAAAAATATTAATAGAATATTACATAAAATATAGTGATTTTTTTGCTGCATTGATAGTCTTGGAGGTGTGGGCTTTTCAAGCCATGGCTCGCTCGATTTCTGATGGACTCATGACACGATAAATGTATTAAACACTATGGACTTGTGTATAAAGATGACGCTGAGAAGGCGAAGAATATTCAAGGAGAATGTGGAATATATTTGAATCTTTCAATGAAGCAGGGACTCAGCCTTACAAGCTTGCTGTTTGCTGATTTAACAAATCAGGAGTTTCTAGCATCCTACACTGGATACAAAGGACTCTCATCCAAAGACCACTAAGGCTACATCATTTAGATACGAGAACGTGACAGCAGTAACCAACGAGCATGGATCGGAGAAAGAAGGGAGCCGTCACAGGTGTTTAAAGACCAAGGATACTGAGGGAAAAAAAAAACAAAATATAGGCATGTGTGTGTGTGTTGTGTACGTATTACTTGTCAATTCTTCTTGTCTGAAGTACGAATAACAGTCCTGAAATCTAACTTTTCATAAATAAAACAATAGGAAGTTGCTGGTATTTCTCAGCTGTTGCAGCTATGGAAGGTATCCACCAGCTCAGAACAGGAAAACTGGTTTACTTATCCGAATAAGAACTAATCGGTGGTGACAGCAGATGAAGACCAAGGTTGTGATGGCGGTTTCATGAACAAGGCATTTGAGTTAATCCTCAAAAACAACAGACTCGCAACCGAAGCAAACTATCCATACCGAGGAGTAGATGAAACCTGTTATACGGAAAAAGAAGCCTCACGTGTTCTCCAGATTAAAGGTGACGAAAAGGTCCCAAAAAACAGTGAGTCCTCGTTGCTGAAAGCTATGGCCAATCAACCAGTATCTGTTGGCATAGCCGGTATGAAGATTCCCAATTTTACTCTAGTGGAGTTTTTACTGGAAATTGTGGAACCTAAATCATGGTGTTGCTGCGGTTGGTTATGGTGTATTGGCTGACGAAGATATCGTGGGGAACAGAATGTGGTGAGAGGATACATTAGGATGCGAAGGGATATTAATGCTAAAAGAAGGGATGTGTGGGATTGCCATGATTCTTAAAATGAATAATTGTATGCCTCAAGGAATGTATACCGTGTTTCACAATAATGTCAACCACTCTATATGGCAGAGGCTCGAAAAAGATACAGTATCCAAGACAAATAAAGAACTATAATTCCTGACCAGCTGCATTCAACCAGAATAGTATTGGTGATCCACAGCATCAATTTCTAAGCATTCACTTTCTTTGAGCTTCTTGATTCGCTTCTTTTCCAATCATAGTGATAACTCGCCAATGTAGCAATCATTCTTTAAATCCCATGTGTCCAGTGCTCAAACAGAAATCTCACTTCAATAACTACGTCCATGGGAGAAAACCTGATGATGACTGTTGGTACTCTTCAAGAAGCCTCATCCCGTATGTTTTACGATTGATCCTTTCTTCCATGGTTGAGTTAGAATTGTTGTGAGGAAAGATGACAAAACTTTTTATGGGCTGCTCTGGACGAGACAGCAAAAATGGATATAGTTTTTTTCCAATCAAATGGTATACAGCCATTTGAGAATGTTTCATTTAACCATTATTATTTCAAAAGATATTTACAACTTACAAAAGGAAGTTGACACTTGAAATATTCCAAATATTGTGAGCACGATTACAAACAAGCATGGCTGCTAAAGTGCCATTCTGGAAAAAAATGTTATTTGGCAAATTTGACAGAGGTTATCTACCAGCTACAAGCTAGCAGCAATGTATGTGGGAGCTTCCTGATGCTTCTCTTGTCGGTTTATGGTGTCCGCCACATGAGCGACCACTCCAGCCCCAGAGTTATGAAACCAAAGATTTTTCACCTGCGCATTACCAGATAATGATCAGACAAGAACAAAGAATAATTCAAAAAACATCATAAATGATGGACCATGCTTACATGGATGTTATTGTGTGCAAAGAATGGCCAAAATGCTGAGTGAAAACTGACATCGACTTTCCACCATCCTATTCGTTGTAAACCATGTATCATTTCCTCTGTCGTAAGAAAATTTCATTTCCATTAACTCGAGAAAAATACACGTGACAAAACTGTCAGCTTCAGTTAATGTAGACTAATTAGTTACCTTCCATGATTTCATGATATTCAACTGTATTTTGTGTGCTTGGTTCATTTTGGGCGGCTTCCTTCGCTTTGGCTGCTTCCGGAGGGAACTTTGGTACCTCGGAAAAAACTGGTGGACAGTACTCCACATCTACGACATGCTTGTAACCATCCAATGACCGACTAGGAGGCTGTCAGCAATAGAGATAAAAATAATAAAAAGTTTCACCAAGATATGAACTTGTCCAAAGCTTTCAGACCATAGAATTATTTGACAACTTGAAAGAAAATCCGAAACCCATAAAAATGAAACTATTGAGTATCCTTCACGGAAGTCTCTGTGTGTCGTTGACAAACCCAACAAAAGTCTCAGGATGGTCTCCACAAACCGACTCACATTCATAAAATGTTCAACAGCTTGGCGATAGATGTTAAACTAAAATGCCACCATTAACTAAAGAATTTATAAGTGAAAGGACACTTGAATAGGCTAGAGTATCATGTTGAAGATTCCCCCATGACTCAATAGAGCTCGAGTAGTAAAGGCCTACCGAAATTCAAAGCCCAATATAACAAAATCTTGGGGAAAATGTTCGATAAAAATATGGAATTACCTTGACAAGTTCAATCACCCTGCGTATGGAGGATGTCCTCCAACCAACCATATCTGATTTGAGTTAAAAAAAATTCAAATCAATTAAACAGAGAATCCTTTGAAACAAACTAATGGGAAGGTGTTCTAGTGCCAATTGAACAACATTAAATTTCTGGATACGGTCATAAGAGACATTAGCATAAAGAACTCGACATTTGAAAGCACCAAGTGCCGATCTGCAAGGCAATCCACCATGATAAGTTTGAACAAGGCAAATGACGAAGTTGCTCAAAGATTGTGATATATGGCAGCATGGACTCACATGAATTTTCCATCTTCACAGTCCGACGTCATTCGTAACAAGAGAGGAGGTTTTTTGGGCTTTCCATCTGTAAGAAAGAGTTGACTACCAGTTCTGCCAGCAAAAATGGGGGCTATTGGAACAGCTAGTTTCTCCAAGAAAGGCACACCCAGAAGGAATGGAAGCTGAATCATTGAAGATAATTAACTGTCTGGAGGTCAGGTTCCAAAATACTACCAATGACAATCATTGTAAGACATTAATGCTCACTTGAACACACATAAATTGTTTCCAAAAGTAAAAGATGAAGGCAGACCAGATATATTTACAGTGAGATTCTACTTTAGCAACAGAAATGCATTTACCATGAGGATATAATGTAGTGAACTTCGAACAAGGAAAATAAGAAAAAAAGTGAAAAGGCAAAAAGATAATGTAATTGATATACATGATTACAGAGGAAATGTGATCCTTCCAACTAGACGTGAGACATAGTTACATGTCTATTTGTTCAAAAGTTCTATTTTCCCTTGTTTTCTTTCCAATTAAGAACCTTAACTTGCAGTGTCTATAACTAAAACATAACGATCTCCCAACATGCCATTTACAGATCCATGCAACACATACACATGTACATGAAATATGAGTTGGTATCTTAATCAGCAATATATACCTGCTTATTTCCTCTAACTCCCAGATGAGGTGTTGCAAGGGTAATGAAATTAATTGCTTCCAGCCCAGCAATCAAACCTTTATTTGAACAGTACGAAGTTTTGAAGTCTCTAGCAGTAGAGCCACCAGTATCATAAGATTGATCAGAGAAGGTACTAGGCGAGTATAAAACAGCAATTGCATATCTTGCGAATAGTCCACCAAGAGAATGAGCCAAAAAGGATATCTTTTTAAGGTTTTCCGTCTTCTTCACAACTTGTGTGACCTGTGAATTTAGATAACGTTAAACACAAATTGCACAAAAAACAACCTTCATACATTATTGAAGTTAGAGAAATGCAATGAACACCACCATGACCAGACACCTAACCACAAGGGTAGCAGCAAGAGGGTAAATAGATACTAGATCAAACGTTAGTGGTTCACAGATTATGCAAAGCCGAATTACAATAAGACCTACAAGGGCACTCGTTCAAAAGCTTACTTCATCTGCCAGTCGTTTTCCAGCTCCATCAATGCCGGTGAATGTCTTAGTGTACATATTACATGAACTAGCTGCACATTACAAGGCAATTTAATCAGATAAAATGAATGCTTAAGAATACATTGGCATTCATGTCGGTCTATGAAAGAATATTTTATTAGAGCGAACACTATACCATATATTAAAAATTTCTTTCCTAACCTCCTCTTCAACTCGGCTTCAAAGTAAGTCCAGTCATTTGGGCTGCAATTTTCCAAAACCTTACTCAACGTCGATAATTAGCATGTACTATATGCATCATACATTAAACTAAATTTCTCAAAGTATTTAAGTGCCAACATAGAAAAATCAAGAGAAACTTACATAACTGAGATCGAAAGTTAGTTTTTTATGTTAGCATAAATGGGAAACACAAACAATAAGCCACAAAAGTGGGAAATGTGGAAGGTGAAAATAAAGTCAGAATTCGTTATAGTCCTGTTGTGCCCTTGCCTCAAATTAAAACTGCAATTCCTAATATCAGCATCAATGCCAAAGGGTTGCATGGTATTATGAGAGAATCCTCACTGAAATTTAACAATGAATTAGGCCATGCAATAGACTCTTCAAATGCTCTACGCCAAGATTACCAACAATAGCAACTGATGGGTTGATATTATATGTACTTTAGAAACTACAACCTTTTTTAGCGTACAACAATAGTAATACCTTGCCAAGATACCATGAACAAGAACAAGAAGATGATCAGGCTGATCCTCTATATTCATAATACCCCTAGGAGATGCGAGATTTCCCTGAGTTGTACTCATGGCGTGAGCCCTCAGGTCATGACACATCCAGATATTTTTATGCCTGCAATGTTGAGGGTAATGTCGAAGCTAAAAAAATGAAGATGGATAAACTCTCAAATAAATACTGAAACACAATGAAACTCTGTAATTACAACCTAGCTGATTATCAAACAATATAAGTATAGTGAACACACCTTTATAAATTAGACGAAGTGGATATTAGATTAGGATGAAATACGGAGCTTAATTTCATTTAATAAGATGCTTTTCTTAAGGTACACAGAGGTGGGGTTTGATTGGATTTCATTAAAAAAACAAGTATGATTAGTTTGGGTATAAAAATCATAGCTTAAAGAAACACTTTAATAAGCTCGCCTATTTTAAAAGGCAGTAGTAGTTTTAATGTTTGTATGAAGTAGCATGAAAGAATTTATCTTTTATTTATAAAGAAAAGCTTAAAGCCACATTTTCTGGCTTCCGTAGAAGTGATTCTTTAAGCACTTTCTATATTAGCTTCTCCTTTTAAACACCAAGTTAAAAAAAATTATTTAAAAACACATTTTTAAGTCAAGAGCTTCTCTCGCCAATGCACTCTTTATGCGAGACACAAAAACAGGAGAAGAATATATGCAAGAAGAAGAATCGAAGGAGAGGAGAAAAGTTACTCCTCACAGGTGCAGAACCAAATATATACGAATATTACACTAAATTGTCGACCATTCTATTGATTTAGGAGATTTATGGACAAAAAATACGGTGAACCTGAAATTTAGCATATATGTGATTATTCACATAATAAAAATTAAAAGCTATAATGGCAATCCATCAACCAACTAAACTACTCTACTGACCAAAAGGATATGCTGCTCATCATCATAACAGCACTTCTAAAGTTATAAAATTTTCCAAAGTTGCCATCTTCGAGACAACCACCATTATAATCCATGGACAAACTAATTTCAAAACAACGGATTTAACAGGTTGAAATTAAGCGGCATACATCCGTAACAATTCAATAATTAAAAATCCCAAATAACAGCGAAACGATTCTCGTCCAATTCGAAAAATGGAACACAGAATTAAATTAATCAAAAAATGAAAAGATAATTGAATTCTCACCGGAGATTGTGATGAAACTGCAGATATGGCCTCGGCAACGATATGAATAATTAGGATAAGAAGAACAAGGGGAAGGAGAGCAGGAATTGGAAGAATAAGAAGACGACAATTGGCTATTGTTGCTGCGATTTCCAATAATAGGAGGCGTGTAATTATAAAACATATGAGAAGATGATGCCATTTCTCTCTATTTATAGTAAAAGGGAACCGATTGAAAGAATTTGGTCAGCGAAAGATCAGCTTCGAGGCACCATACTTTCTCCTTATCCTCTGCCACTCTACACCGTTCCCCATGCGGCCATCGTGGCTGAGCTATGGAGGAGTAATTATTTTTCATCTTCTTTCTTTTTTAATTATATTTTATTTCAATTTCAATTTGCATGTTGTAAATATTTATTATTTTCCGTTTATGATTTTTTTTCGGCTAATTTAGATAAAATCTACAAATTAAGTTTGAATTTTGTGTCAGTCCTTTGTCAGCAAAATATATGTTTTAACTCTCTAATATATCTTATTATTTATCAACTCATTAAGTCGTTATAAAGACACGAATACACTTTCTCTCTCATTTAAATTGCATACTTTATTTCTTTCAACAATAGTGGTCTTCATTTTCATCGTTATTTTTTCTTGAAGTTCTGAAATGCCAAGAAACAGAGTTGCTTTAATCCTAAAGAAGTGGTATACTTTATTGTACAAGCATGGGCTTCAAATGGGTCTTCATTTTCGTCGCCATTGTTTCGTCGCCATTGTTGCTGCAATACCAAGAAACCATTGTTTCTCGAAGTTCTGCAATCCAAGAACTTTCGAATTTTATGGAGGATTAGTGAATGATATCATGTATATTCATTATTAAAAATGGTTTATTCATTTTTATTGTGAGAGTGGATATTTAGTTGGTGCGGATATGATTTTTCGTGAGAGTGAATAAACTGATGTGGTTTCTTGGAATAGTATGATCAATGGGAATGTGATAAATAGAATGGCTGATGAAGCAACGTGGACTGAATCCTAATGAGGTCACAATTGTGACAATCTTTCCAGCTTGTGTCTGAAAGTGAGTTTTGAGGGTTGGGGAGCGGATTCATGAGTTTGCGGATCAGAAAGGAGTGAGATTTAGTTTGAATGTGATGAATGCAACATTAGATATGCATGCTATGTGTGGGGGCTTAGCTAAGGCTAGAGACATTTTTGATAATTTTTTTTATTCAAGAATTAGCAATGATGAAAAGATGACTGGAAGATTGGATCGAGATACAAGTATTTCTATATATGTGGTTAAGTAATTATTGTTCATGAGAATGAGTATTATACTGCAAACCTCACTATGATCAAATTTTCAAGGTAACTGGAAGATTGGATCGAGATACAAGTGTCTCTATTGATTTTCATAGTGATTTTGCATTTTAATTTTGTGTTTTTTTATTGTGGGTTCTAGATTCAATCACAAGATTATTGTGATTTTGGTGTAATATAACAGAGTTTGAAAGTGTAATGGTTAGTTGAATGTTGTTTGAAACTTGACATGTGAGTTTTTGGTATAATAAAACCAAGTCATGCTATCCACAAATTATGATATTTAATACCAAAAATTATCTTATATAGTACCACATATTAGCTTATAAAGTACCACAGATTGTATAATTTAGTACCACATATTATGTTATATAATACCACAAATTATAATATTTAGTACGACAGATCAGTTCATTTAGTACCACATATTAGCTTATATAGTACCACAAATCAATACATTTGGTATCACAAATCAGTATATTTAGTACCACAAATTATGTTACTAAGTACCAAAAATATTTTATTTAATACCACATATTAACTTATATAGTACCACGAATCAGTATATTTGGTACCACGAATCAGCATATTTAGTACAACAAATCAGTATATTTAGTACCACAGAGTAACATATACAGTACAACAAATTGTTATTTAGTATAAAAATATGTTAACTAGTAACACATATTAGCTTAATAGTACCACAAACCAGTAATTTGGTACCACAAATCAGTATATTTAGTACCACAAAGTAATTTACATAGTACCACAAATTATGTTATTTAGTATCACATATTAGCTTATATAATACCACAAATCAGTATATTTGGTACCACAATCAGTATATTTGGTACCACAAATCAGTATCTTTGGTATCATATATTAAATGTACGATAACATATTTTTCGTACTAAATTAATTAATTTGTTTGTACTATATAAGCTAATGTGTGGTACTAAATATACTGATTTGTGGTACCAAATATACTGTTTTGTGGTACTATATAAGCTAAAATATGGTACTACATACAAGCTGACGAAATTTTCACCTCCAAGACAGAATCATAGGCGCTCAAGCGCCTGTCAATCTGCCAAAAATTATAGTGGGTAGAACCATGGCGCTCGAGCGCGGATTTGTCATACTAAATATACTGATTTGCGGTACTATATAAGCTAATATGTGGTACTAAATATGCTGATTTCTGGTACTAAATAACATATTTTTTGGTACTAAATAACAATGTGGTATTGTATAAGCTACTGTGGTACTAAATATACTGATTTGTGGTACCAAATATACTGATATGTGGTACTATATAAACTAATATGTGATACTAAATATACTTATTTGTGGTACTACAAATATTGTTAGTACCAAAGATTAGCTTAGATGAGAACTATCTATTTCGCATGTTATATGACATATAATGACATGTTATATATAAATATGTTTGCAAATATATCAAGTTATATATATCATTACCATATATTAAATGTATGACAATATGTACTAAGTAAGATTAGATGTGAACTATCTATTTTGCATGTTATATAATATAAAATTACATGTTATATATAAATCTATTTGCAAATGTACCAGGTTATATATATCATTACCATATATTAAATGTATGCTAATGTGGTACAAAGTAAGTTATTATGTGAACTACGTATTTTGCATGTTATATATAAATCTATCCGTAAATTTACCAAGTTATATATATCATTACCATATATTAAATATATGGTAATGTGGTACTAAATAAGCTAAGAAGCAAATTATGTATTTTGCATCTTAAATAACATATTATATATAAATCTACCTGTAAATATATATAGTTATATATATAATTATCATATATTAAATGTATGATAATGTGGTTCTAAATAAGTTAAGATGTGAACTATTTATTTTACATGTTATATAACATAAAATGTCATTATATATATATATATATATATATATATATATATACACACAAAAATTAGTTTACTCAGTACCACAAATAAATATCATTAATATATATTAAATGTACGATAAAGTTGTAATATTCAACTTATATAGTAACATATATTGATTAATAAAAAAAAGAACATATAGATTTGTATTGGACTTGAAATACAATTAGTATATAGTAATGATATATAACTTGATATGTTTAAAAATAGATTTGTATGTAACATGTGAAATACATAGTTCATATCTTAACTTATTTAGTACCACGTATTTGCTTAACATGCGAGTTTTTGGTATAATATAACCAAGCCATATGTATTCCACAAATTATGATATTTAGTACCATAAACTAACTTATATAGTACCACAAATCAGTATATTTAGTACAACATATTAGCTCATGTACCACAAATCAGTAAATTTGGCACCACAAATCATTATATTTAGTACAATAGAGTAGCTTATATACCACAAATTATGTTATTTAGTACAAAAAATATGATATTCAGTACCACAAATCAGCATATTTAGTATCACATATTTGCTTATATAGTACCACATATCAGTATATTTGGTACCCCAAATCATTAAATTTAGTACCACCACCAAAAGAGGAAATAGATGCATCGTTGGCAGAATGTGCAGCGCTAGGGCGCTGCCAAGGTGGCATCCCAATGCTGCTAACTCTGAAATTTTGGTTAAAAATCAGATTTAGTACCACAAATCAGAATATTTAGTACCACATATTAGCTTATATAGTACCACAAATCAGTATATTTGGTACCACAAATCAGTATATTTAGTACCACATAAGTTTATATAGTACCACAAATTATGTTAGTTAATACTAAAAATATGTTATTTAGTATCACAAATCAGTATATGTAGTATCACATATTAGCTTATATAGTATCACAAATCAATATATTTGGTACCACAAATTAGCTTATGTGATAATGTGGTACTAAATAACATAATTTGTGGTAATATATAAGCTACTATGTGGTATTAAATATACTGATTTATGGTACCAAATATACTGATTTGTGGTACTGTATAAGCTAAAATGTGGTACTAAATATATTGATTTGTGGTGCTAAATAACATATTTTTTGCACAAAATAACATAATTTGTGGTACTATATAAGCTACTATGCGGTACTAAATATGTTGATTGTGGTACCAAAACACGTGACACTTAGTTCTCCTCGAAATTCTTCATGTTTGAGCCATATTTTGGAAATGTTATCAACATAAAAGTTGTAAACTTAATGTTATCTTCGCGTGGATAGCTGATTCTTTTAATTTAGATATCGTATGAGAAAGTTATGACCAAAATATTAAACTATAATACAAGCTGACAAAATTTTCACTTTCAAGGCAGAATCATAGGCGCTCAAGCGCCTAAGACAGCCGCTCAAGCGCCTGTCAATCTTCCAAAAATTATAGTGGGTAGAACCATGGGCGATCGAGCGCAGATTTGTGGTACAAAATGTATTGATCTGTGATGTTTGTATAAGCTAATATGTGATACTAAATATACCGATTTGTGGTACTAAATAACATATTTTTTGGTACTAAATAACAATGTGGTATTGTATAAGCTACTGTGGTACTAAATATAATGATATGTGGTACTAAATATACTGATCTGTGGTACTTTATATAATAATTGATGGTATTATTTAAGGTGACTTTTGGTACTATACAATCTAATTTGTGGTACTATATATACTAATTGATGGTACTACTTAAGGTGCTTTTTGGTACTATATAATATAATTTGGAGTACTAAATAATCTAATTTGTGGTACCATATAATCTAATATGTAGTACTATATATACTAATTTGTGGTGTTATATTTTTATGAAGTTGCAAACCTAAGAACATGAAAAACATTACAAGAACACTTCTGAACAAGAGTCATTAGCGCATCTCTTCAGTACAAACTTATAAATCCATACATACCATTGAAATACAATCACTTCCAGATAAGAAATATAATTAAAAAAGGAAACTTTTTAAGAATCATTTTCTTGTCATTGAAATACATTCTTTACAATTCAACTTTGATTGACATAGAATTCCAAGCAAATGTAGTCAAACAAAATAAAAAACAGCAACCAAACTTTTGTCACCACTACACCGCCTCCCAAATCCTCAGCCGATCCCATGAATATCTCGACACAACCGCCGCCGCAAGCTGCAATTCAACCCATGAACATCATTTCACCATATTCCCAACAAATTCAACAATATATCCATTCAAATAAATTTACTCACCCGCAAATTCAAAAAAATAACGTTTTGGGGGGAAATCAAAGCCCTGAATTTTGGGAATTGATCGAGGAAAGAGGAGAGAAAGATGTTTTGAGAATTAATCGATGAAAGAAGAAGAAGAAAAATGTGTTTTAAGGGGTAAATTTGACAATTTATTAAATAGAGAGCATAGAATAAGTTTTTTAACAAATAGGCAGTGCAGATATTAAAAGTTTTGGCTAGGGACTGATTACTAAATAAACAATGGCTTTAGGTATTTATAAGCAAGTCTCACTTTTTTTTATACCAAGGTGTTTTGTTAATATTTTTGGGTTATTATTCAGACTCGAACTTGAATTATCCCAAATAGAGATATAAACTTTACCATCCAGCTAATAATGTTATTTCAAGTGTAAATTTTTATATTCCATAATTACGTTTTGGTTTTTCCTGACTTCATTTTGAAAAAAAATCAGAATGCGAAATATGAGATTATATTTGTTTATTAATAATAGTATTATGCATATTATTTGTCATTATATGATATTGCGTTCAGTACTACTATTACGGTGAAACGTACAATCATCGACAGCCAATTTAGTTTTTCACTGTTTGAAGGATAGTGGGCAGTGGCTTCATCGGAAATAAAGCCCACCGTTAGTAGCTAAAACATATGTTTTTAGATTGAAATGCTAAAACCCTCACCAAAAAGGGGTATGTGAAAATCGTCAAACGTGCAGAGCAAGCCGAACGTTACGATGGTATAATATCTGTTTTTTTTAAAAAAAATCAAGGCTGTAATTTTCTGAAATAGTTTTGGCTGTAGTAGTTTCAGATTATTAGAGAAATAAACTAAAGTATTTCTGGGAATTGAAAATGATGTATTTCATTATAAAAATGTTCCACCGATTACATCCGTTGTTCATCACATATATATATACTAGTTAATTTGGCACCACGCAGTGAGCTTATACATTAATGGAATATTTGAACAAATGTAATATCATATATCAACAATAAATTGTAGGTAAACAAAAAATCAAAATGTACATAAACAAGCAAAATCGACGACCTGCAATCTATCAGAAATTTATCATGCCGAATATTTTAAAAAAATACAAAAATAAATGAAAAACTAAAAGAAAAAGGAAATAAAATAATTTTTAAAAATGAAAAAGCGACGGCCGAATATCACAGGAACAATAACCTATTGAACAAATAATAAATAACAAAAAAAGGGAAAAAAGGGAAGGGCAATAACCTATTGAACAAATTATAAATAACAAAAAAAAAAAGAAAATAACAAAAAAAAGAAAAAAAAAAGGGCAAAAAGGGAAGAGGTTACTGTTCATTGGAACAGTAACCTCTTCCCCACTTATATATATGGTATAATCTGTTGTTCATCACATATATATGTAGTTACAACCAATAACAGTAGTACGAGTGTAGCAATTATAATTTGCTGTTACAACAGAAAATCTATAACAAATATTCCCTAAAACACTCCTCTGTATTGCGTACGTCCATGCACCTAGAAGCTTATGGATGAATATTATGCATGACCTTGCATGGCACCAATACAGTGTGATCCTTAACTGCCCCCCTCAAACTTAGTGGGTTTGCAAATGACACTAAGCTTGTCACGCAATCTAGTAAAAGAAATAGCCGATAATGGCTTGGTGACAATGTATGCGGTCTGATCAGAGGAAGGAACATGTTGAACATTTAATTACTTGGATAAAACCTTTTTCTCGGACAGATCGACATCAAGATGTTTGGTGCGAGAATGTAGTACTGGGTTTGCACTTAATGCAATGGTACTAAGATTATCGCACCACAAGACTGGGATACCAATGGTTTGGACATGTTGTTCTGTCAGTAAAGACTGAATCCAGAGTAATTTTGCTGTGGCATTTGCGAGACTTCTGTACTCGGCTTCAGTGCTTGAACGAGAGACCACAGACTGCTTTTTGGAGCTCCATGAGATAGGTGAGCTTCCAATGAACCAACAAAAACAAGAGATGGACCGGCAATCATCTGGATCCTTCCCCAATCAGCATCACAAAACCCAGAAAGACACAACCTCGAGGTGCCACGAATATTAATCCCAAAGTTGAGTGTGCCATTGAGATATCGAAGTATTCTTTTAACAGCTTCCAATGTATATAGAGAGGGGTTTGTTAGGAATTTAACATGAATACTAAATCGATTTTCAATGTACCTAAACGTATGGCACACAAAATCGAATATGCGGAAATAAAAGTTCAAGATCAGTGTTATCTCCAGCCATTGATATGCAGTTTGATCCAGACAGGTCTGAAGAATTGAGATGCAAGAGGGCTCTTCTAAACCTTATGCAATTCTAATAGATGGTGTATTTTATGAAGTGAATTGCTTGGCTTAGGGACCCCCGCAGTGTCCTATTTATATAAGTGTCTTGCCATCAAAGACTTAGAGTTTGACACAGTTACACCACTTAAAGATAGTGGGTGGTTATCCAGATAGTGCGCAATCTTCTGGATTAAATATTCTTGATATTATCTTAATAATATATTAACCAAATTAATATTAATTAACATTCTCCCACTTGGTTAATATATTCACAAACTGAATAATCAAGAATACTTCATCATATCAAGAAACAAATACACGAATCATGGCGATGTGTCCTCTTATATTGAGTAATATCTTCCATGTATCACGATGTATTATACCTCTTAAATCCAAATGCGGTAACCTTACTGAATGAATAAACCAATGCTTATTCTAGGTCCAACTTAAGTAATATTTCCCAAATAACTGAATATGTACACAACTGAATAAGGGAAATATCATAACCGAAAGAGTTTCATTAAATATACAAAAAATGTACGTACTATGAAATCACATAATGGAACCAAGTCCCATTCTAACCACATGATCCTTAAACCCCTTAGGTGGCATGCCTTTTGTTAAAGGATCGGCAATCATCAATTCAGTACTCACGTGTTCAATAACCAATTTATTGTCTTTAACACGCTCCCGAATGGCTAAAGACTTTATGTCGATGTGTTTACTTAGACTTCCACTTTTATTATTTTTAGCCATGAAAACTGCGGCTGAATTGTCACAATATAACCTCAACGGCCTAGAAATAGAATCCACAATTCTAAGCCCAGATATGAAACTCTTCAACCATACACCATATAAAGATGCTTCAAAACAAGCAACGAACTCGGCCTCCATAGTGGAAGTAGCAGTCAAAGTCTGCTTCGCACTTCTCCAAGATATAGCTCCGCTGGCAAACATAAATATGTATCCAGATGTTGATTTTCGTGAATCAACGCAACCAGCAAAGTCTGAATCGGAGTAGCCAATCACCTCCAAATTATCAGTCCGTTTATACATAACCATGTAATCCTTAGTACCTTTAAGGTATCTCATAACTTTCTTTGCAGCTTTCCAATGATCAATATCAGGGTTACTCTGATATCTTCCCAACATTCCCACAACAAATGCAATATCAGGTCTAGTACATACTTGAGCATACATTAAGCTCCCAACACAAGAAGCATATGGAATGTTTTTCATTTGTTCCTTTTCAAACTCATTTCTTGGACATTGATTCAAATTGAATCTATCACCTTTCACAATGGGTGCTACACTTGGTGAACAATCACTCATCCGAAACCTCTCCAGCACTTTGTTTATATAGGTTTCTTGCGATAAACCCAAAATGTATTTGGATCTATCCCTATGGATCTTAATACCAATGACATAAGATGCCTCACCCATATCCTTCATATCAAAGTTCTTAGAGAGAAATTGTTTCACCTCATATAGAAACCCCTTATCATTGGTTGCAAGTAATATATCATCGACATACAACACCAAGAAACAAATTTTACTCCCACTAACCTTCTGGTATATACATTGATCCATGACGTTCTCAACAAAACCAAATGAAGAGATAACGTGATGGAATTTTAAATACCACTGACGGGAGGCTTGTTTCAATCCGTATATAGATTTCTTAAGCTTGCACACCAAATGCTCACCATCACTAGAGGAGAATCCTTCAGGTTGTTTCATATAAACATCTTCCTCTAGATCACCATTGAGGAATGCCGTTTTCACATCCATTTGATGCAAATCCAGATCAAAATGGGCCACCAATGCCATAACCACACGGAGAGAATCCTTTTTAGATACAGGAGAAAATGTCTATGTATAATCAATTCCCTCTTTCTGAGTGAATCCTTTGGCAACGAGTCTAGCCTTATATCGTTCAATGTCGCCCAGTGAATCTTTCTTTGTTTTAAAGACCCACCTACATCCAATGGCTTTTACACCATCTGGCAACTGAACCAACTCCCAGACTCCATTATGTGCCATTGAATTTATCTCATCATTCATGGCATCGAACCACAACTTGGATTCATTACTTTCCATCGCTTGTGAAAACGTCTCGGGATCATTCTCAGCTCCAATATTATAGTCAGATTCTTGTAGATACACAATATAATCACTAGGAATTGCCGATCTCCTCATTCTAGTGGACCTTCTCAATGTTGTATCAACATTTTCCTCTAATACAGGATCATGTTGATCAACAGGGTTCTCAACAGTATCTGGAATCTGTCGATCATCAGGAACTACTAGATCATGATCAACTACTTGTGGAATCTCTAAGACGGGTTCATCAACATGCCTAAGAACTTGAGGGCAGTTGTAAACATCAATCAGTCGATCACTTACAGTGGATGGATGAGCATCGTAATGATCGTTTTCAGAACAAATATCCTGAAATCGATCGCTCCCACTAATCAGGTCATTCTCAAGAAATTTTGCATTCCTCGATTCCACAAATTTAGTGATGTGAGATGGACAGTAGAATCTATATCCCTTAGACCTTTTGGCATATCCAACGAAATACCCACTAATGGTCCTCGGGTCCAACTTCTTTTCATGTGGATTATAAACTCTCACCTCAGACGGGCATCCCCAAATGCGTATATGTTGCAAACTCGGTTTCCAACCTTTCCATATCTCAAAAGGTGTCTTAGAGACAGCCTTGGTTGGAACTCGGTTTAATATATACGCTGCCGTTTTAAGAGCTTCAGTCCACAATGACTTAGGAAGTTTAGAACTACTAAGCATACTACGCACCATGTCTATTAATGTCCGGTTTTTTCTTTCCGCCACACCATTTCGGCTTGGAGAACCAGGCATGGTGTATTGGGCAACAATCCCATGCTCCTGAAGAAACTTAGCAAACGGACCAGGTGCTTGTCCACTCTCAGTGTATCTACCATAGTACTCACCACCTCTATCTGATCTCACGATCTTAATTTGCTTATCACAATGTTTCTCTACTTCAGCCTTATATGCTTTAAAAGCATCCAACGCTTCATACTTATTATGAAGCAAGTAGAGATACATATATCGTGGATAATCATCAACGAAGGTGATGAAGTATTTCTGACCATACGAATCCATATCAGGACTACATATGTCTGTATGTATGATCTCCAATATATCAGAACTCTTCTTATCACCTTTCTTTGACATGTTGGTCTGCTTACCCTTAATGCAGTCCACACAAGTGTCAAAATCGGTAAAATCCAAAGCACTGAGTACTTCATCATTCACTAATCTTTTAATTCTATCAATGGAGATATGTCCCAATCTCCGGTGCCACAAAATAGAGGAATTCTCATTCACAACACATCTTTTAATACCAATATTTTGTTGAGCATGCATTATAGAATTAGTGGTATCATTTTGTAAATTCAATCGAAAAGACCATCAGACAAAGTACCAATTCCAATAATCTCAGATTTATAAAATAAACTGAATGATAAATCCGAAAAATTAAATGAAAATCCAACAGATACTAGTCTTGAAACTGAAATCAAATTTCTAGAAAAATTTGGAATATAAAATGTCTTTTCTAAAATCAAAACGAAACCACTACTTAAAATTAATTTGCATGTCCCAACAGCCTCCACATGTGAGGGCATCTTGTTTCCAGAATAGATGCTCTGCTCACTTCCCAATGGCTTCCTTAGGTTTTGCAATCCCTGCAAGGAATTGGTAACATGGATTGTAGAACCAGAATCAATCCACCATGTGTTATGATTAACATCAATCATATTGGATTCATAACAAACAAATGAGAATTGAGTACCTTTCTTTTCAAGCCACTGCTGGAATTTGGGGCAATCTTTCTTAATGTGATCCTTTTTCTTACAAAAGAAACACTTGATTTCCTTCTTAATATCCAGCTGAATAGGCATTTTGCCTTTCCCCTTATGCTTGTGCTGACCTTTCTTCCTCATATGGGTAGCTACATGCACACTTTCAGGTTGCTCCATAGCCAATCGACCCTCTTCCTGAACACACATGGTCATAAGTTCATTTATTGACCATTTGTCCCTATGTGTGTTGTAGGAAATCTTAAATGGACCGTATTGGTAAGGCAAAGTGTTCAAATGTAGTGCACCAGAAAAGTATCAGACATCTCAACCTCAAGTGTCTTAAGTTGAGCTGCTATATCCCTCATGTGCATGATATGCTCACGCACTCCTCTAATACCAGTGAGCTTCATCGATGAAAACTTCAAAATTAAGGTGCTTGCCAATGCCTTATCCGAAGACTGAAATTGAGCATCAATAGCCTTCAGCAGATCACGGACATTATTATGCTGATCGAAAGAACCCCTGATCCCAGCAGAAATCTTGGTCTTTATGAACATAACACAGAGACGATTAGATCGTTCCCATTTCTCATAAAGATCAACATCATTCGGAATGCTGGTTTCAGTAATAGCAGGTGGTTCATCTTTCCGCAAAGCATAATCAACATCCATCCAGCCTAAATGGAGAAGAATCCTCTCCTTCCACACCTTATAGTTATCACCTTTGAGTTCAGGAACTTCACATTTCATATCAGATAAATTAACAGGTTGAATAACTGCAAGAAAATTTAAAATACATGCTTATATCACAATTTTCGAAGCAAATAACTAATGACATGTTTTACCCATGTAAATCATGCAATAACTTATGAATCGCTGACATAGAAATTACCTGTGGGCTAAATTTCTAATTCAAATAAATTTTCATATAACTTTATGATAAAACTATCGAATTATCCGACATTCTTAATACCTGTGGGCAAATTAAGAAAATAATTCAATATCTCATCCTAATTAAACATATTTAATATAATAAAATTTCATGTGGGATAAATTTCATTATATCAAATATAATTAATTACAAGTAATGTCTATTTAGCTTTATGTGATGTTTGAGAAATTAATGCATACTTTAATTAATTAAAGCTGTTGTGGCTACACTTTAATCAATCATATAATGCATATCACACAGACATTTAATCTGAATGCATAAAACTATGCAATAATTGAATTAATGTAATGCCTATAATACATTAAATGATCCACAAAATTAATGTATAATTTAATCAATTAAAGCTGTTGTGGCTATACTTTAATTTATTAAACTACACGAATCACTTAGACATTTATTCTGAATGCATAAAAATATTTTATGCTCTCAATTCATATAAATATTGTCTATTGAACTTTATGTAATTCACATGATTAATGAATAATTTAATCAATTAAAGCTGTTGTGGCTATACTTTAATCAATTAAATTATACGAATTACTTAGACATCTTAATTATTCATGCATAAAAATATTTTATGCTTTACATAAATTATGGTGCATTTATCCATAATAAAACAATCAAAATTACACATAAAGATTGCATAAAATAAATTATTAAAAATAAATCAGAATTTCGAATTTCAGAATTGTAGCAGAACCAAACAGTCCCTTAAATTAAACCAACCCTCATTCCCAAAATAGTAAAAACCCCAACCCTAACCCTAACCCTAAACCAAATGAAATTAGCGCCGCCGCCGCCATCTCTTCCGGTCAGAACATGGCTGACCAACGCCCGACCATCGTACATACACGGCCGTAAAAAATCTGCCATTACCGGCCTTAAAACTGTATGAAATCGGCCATCCAAATCGCGACTTTTCGAGTCTCACGCAGAGCATGATTTCAGGCCCAAAATCCGGCCAAATCCAGGATTTTCCGACGTTAACCACCTGTAAAACCACCACTCACGCGATGGTTACACCTTATTTGACGACTAACGTACAGAGCCGCAGTCCAAATGGTCGGAAATCGATCAAAAATTGTTTCAAAAAAGACAGATCGCGCGAGCGGAAAATGCGATTTTTCCCTCCGATTTTCCGATGAATGATTCCGTCCAGCGGCGTCTGATAGTCCTCTTCTCATGGTGGTTCGATCGGTATCCTTAACCGTCGGAGTTGGAATCCATATGGTGGCCGATTTGATAATTTCCAAAAGCTAGGGTTTTGGTTCAATTTCAAAACTAGGGTTCATGCCAAAATTGAAATTGGGAAATTTGAATTCAAATGAATTTCTGATAAATTTTTAATTTCAAAAATTGTGCAAAAAACTCATGATACAAGATCAAAATTGCAACAATATTATTTTCAAAATTTTTGCCCAGATCAAAAATCTCAAACGTATCAAGGCGAAAGCAAAAACTGCTCTGATACCAAATGTTAGGAATTTAACATGAATACTAAATCGATTTTCAATGTACCTAAACGTATGGCACACCAAATCGAATATGCGGAAATAAAAGTTCAAGATCAGTGTTACCTCCAGCCATTGATATGCAGTTTGATCTAGACAGATCTGAAGAATTGAGATGCAAGAGGGCTCTTCTAAACCTTATGCAATTCTAATAGATGGTGTATTTTATGAAGTGAATTGCTTGGCTTAGGGACCCCCCGCAGTGTCCTATTTATATAAGTGTCTTGCCATCAAAGACTTAGAGTTTGACACAGTTACACCACTTAAAGATAGTGAGTGGTTATCCAGATAGTGCGCAATCTTCTGGATTAAATATTCTTGATATTATCTTAATAATATATTAACCAAATTAATATTAATTGTTAACATGGTTTGCATGAACTGACATACCTTGTTTACACTGTAAGATATATATGGGCTTGTAATAGAGAGATATTGAAGGGCTCCCACTATGCTTCGATAGAGTGTGACGTCGGGAAATAATCTCAAGGAAAATTTAACACCTGTGGAATTGGGGTAGGATGTGGATTGGCTTGAACCATTTTGGTTTTGTCCAGTAAATCAATAACATATTTGGACTTAATTAGGAATAACGATGCATTCAAAGATTTATGAACTACTATGCCAAGAAAATAACTTTAAGTCCCCTAAATCTTTAAGGGAAAAATGCAGACTTAACTAAGCAATAATCATCTGAATATGACTGGAGTTACTTCCTGTGATAACGATGTCATTGATATAAACCAAAACATAAGTGATGTCATGGTGCAAAACCTGAATAAAGAGAGAGGCACATGCACGAGATGGAACAAAACCCATGCCCTGAAGTGTACTTTGAAGTTTTTCAAACCATGCCCGAGGTGCTTGCTTTAGTCCATAGATTGCCGTATGTAATCTGCACACTAAGGGAGTGTCACCAGCTTTAATTTCATAACCTGGAGGCTGAGCCATGTAGACCACTTCAGTTAAGGAACCATTAAGAAATGCATTATTGGCGTCAAGTTGTCGAAGTGCCCATCCTTTTGACACGGGTACTGTGAGAACCAATCGAATGGTACTAGGCTTAACCACAGGGCTAAATGTTTCATTATAATCGAGTCCAAGTGTTTGAGAATAGCATTTGGCTACAAGTCTTGCTTTATAGCGAGCAATAGAACCATCTGGATTTGTTTTAAGTTTAAAATCCACTTACAACCTATGATAGGAGCATGAGAAGGTGCAGTAACCGAAGACCATGTCTTGTTTTGAATTAAAGCCTGCTATTCACATTCCATAGCTTTGAGCCATTCAGGATATTGGCTAGCTTCAGAAATGGAGACTGTGTGTTGGACAAAGTAACGGCAAGAACTTTTGGTCTAAACACACCAGTTTTAGATCGAGTGGCCATATGATGAGTGTTCACAGATGGAGGTTTAGGTCTGCCCATAGCTATAGAATCATTCGAGGAAGTATTATCTAAGGTAGGACTCAAGAAGAAGAGTTAGTAAATATTGAAAACTTATTTTGAGAAAATAAATCCAAGTAAACTGAGTATAGGCAGCGACAAAACTTACGTAATATCAAAAACCATCTCGAGAAAGTGTGTGGGCAGGGCCCCATACATTTGAGTATACAACCTCAAAAGGTGCTGTAAATTGAGTATGAGAATGAGAGAATGGAAGTTGGTGCCTTTTTCCCATTTCACAAGATGAACAGAAACGTAAATAAGCAGTTCTGGGAATTGAAACATTACAAGATGATAGCACTTGTTTGATAATAGACAAAGTAGGATGTCCTAATCTAGAGTGCCACTTGTTAAGATGTGTGAACAGAGAAGAAGTGTGATGCTCATCAACTGGTTTCGAAGAAGTCTTGAGAGAAGAACTGGTGGGGAGAGACATTGCAGGTTGAGTGGATACTGGAACAGGGTTGCCAAGATTAAACTTGTACAGCCCATTATGCAAAGTCCCTTCGAGAAGAACCTCCTTGGTGACTAGGTCCTTAACAAGAACAAAAGACGGGTGAAATTCAAAGAAAACACGATTATCTCTAGCAAATTGACTGCCACTAATAAGATTCTTGGATATATGAGTAACACACAACAGATTATTCAGCATAAAAGGACGAGAGGAAGGCAAAAAATTCGAACGGCCTATATGGGAAATGGACAGACCTGCTCTGTTGCCCATGTGCACCTTACCATTGCCCATGTATTCTGAGCCAAGAGACAAGTTACTTAGTTCATTAGTAACATGGTGAGAAGCACCCGAGTCAGGATACCACCATTCATAAAAAGCAGGCTCAGAGTTTGTGATAGCAACAGCTATTGCTGGGAATTGATTCGAGGGAGGTCCATGAGAACTTGTAGTGTTAGGTCTGAACTTTCTTGGATGAGGAACAAAGTCCTTATCAAACCTGTAATAACAACGTTCAGCGACAAACTCGACATACTGGACGGTTGGAATTATTGTGCCAATTACGACGACCACCACAGAAATTCCTACCACGTCCTCTGCCACGAAAGGAAAAGCCTGGGGATGGTGTATATTGCTAAGCTTTGTGTGGTTTAGTTTGTGGAGGAATTGTGGCAGTATTGATTACTGGAGATGTGGTATCGGTAATATTTCCTACTTTCATGAGATAATAAAAGTGTTCCCACATCTGAGAGAGTAAGACTATCAGCACGGGAAGTAACATAGACAACAACAGAGTCCTATTGTTGTCCAAGACCACCAAGAACATGAAGTATTTGATCTTCTTCAGAGACGGGATGACCAATGCAGCCAAGGTATCCACACAATTCTTTATTTTGCTAAGTTCCCCTTTCTTTAATGTTCGCAGATGTAGTTTGAACTGCATAAGCCGAGCTTTAGATCTAGTAGCAAATAAACTTGATACCCGAGCCCAGATTTGTGTGGAAGTGAGACATCCAATCATTTGAGCTTGAACACCCTCTGACATAGAAGCAAGAAGAAATGAAAATAGCAACTGATCTTGCCAGAAATGAAGTTTGGATTGACAACTTCTGCTCCTTTGTCATCGTGAGCTATCTTCAGAGGGATTGGAGGGTCAAACTAGAATGAAAATGTCAAGTCCCAATCCACGGAGGCCAGCAAGCAAATGATCATAATGTTGGAGATGCCAACGGAAATGGATGAATTAGGATCAGCCTAGGCTTCCACCATTGGATCTGATGCCATATCAGAGAAATAAAAGTATTTCTGGGAATTGAAAATGATGTATTTCATTATAAAAATGTTCCACCGATTACATCTGTTGTTCATCACATATATGCGTAGTTACAACCAATAAAAGGAGTACAAGTGTAGCAATTATATTTTGCTGTTTCAACAGAAAATCTATAACAAATATTCCCTAAAACAGAATGTGAGAGCCCCTCCTTTGCATTGCATACGTCCATGCACCTGGAACTCAGATGCATAACATGATGTAAAAATGTTCATTGTATGACCTTTCCAGCACATGATGTTTTTTACCGGTTAGATTTGAGAACCTGGTTACTTGGTTTAGCGACTATTGAGTATTGTGATTTATGAAATCGTGCCAAAAAAGGGTTTTACATGAGGTGGATGCCGTGAAAACTACTTGTTGGCAGTTGGGTGAATCATTTTAGTGCATCGAATTTACCCGGAGAAAGTCATCAAGCATTGCTTAGTTACTGAAGATTTTTTAAGTGAAGAAGTATCTGGTTACTTTTTCTTCACGGTGTTGGTACAAAGTATATTTTACCATCTGATATATCACTTCAGCTTTCAAGGTATATATTTGTTTTCTCATTGTTGAAATATTACTTGGTCGGTGTTTGACTGGGCTTGTACACATGAGATGGTGTTTTTTATTAAGTTTTGTCATTGTCCTGTGCAATTCCCCGTCAATAGTTTTGTGAAAGAAAAACAAAGCCTATTTTGTTTATTAGGCAAGACAACCACGCTAATAAAAAATAAAGATTGGTGAAAAATATTTTTATAATTAGAAAATAGAGTTGTGGGTAGGGCTACTTAACGGTCTGGAACCGGTAAGGTACCGGGCCGGATCGGTAACCGGCCGGTTCCGGACCGGATCAACCCGTTAACAACCCCTAGTTGTGGGGCAAGGGAAACATTACTGGGACATAATAAATTGTAGAAGCTACCTCCTAGGTATTTCAAAAGTCTTACGTGATGTATGATTGTGTGAAATTAGTTTGAAATGCATTGAAGAGAATAATGCTAGGAAATGAATTGCTATTACTTATTAGGGACAAAGTTGTAGGTTTGTTTGAAATTTAAAGTCTCTTATATGGAAATATTTTTTGTGCCAATGTTAAGAAAAGAAAAAAGTTATCCAACGTTGTTGGCAAGCAAGAAAGAGACAACGTCGAATGAGAATATCACATGAATGTATAGTAGAATGTGTTCTCGATTTGTTTGGATGAAACTTCCAAGAGCTCATGAGATGTTTTACTGGTAGTGGTAAGCTTTTCTATCATGCAGTAAAGAATTAGAGATAGCTCAATCTTTACTAAAAGTTAAGTCCATAATAGTTTTCAGTTGACTTATAAGCTTTTAACATCTTATATATGATTTCGTAAGATCCTTTCTGAATATCTTACATTAAAAAATATTTCGACTGCTGACAATTTTGTGTTCCATTGATTTTATTCGTTAGTACAAAGAAATGGTGGATGCCATGAAAAATGTTTCCAAGGTTGATGTTGAATAGATAGTTGAAGAGCGGAACTTGTTGTCTATAGATGTATATGGTTGGGCCTATGACCCAAGATCCAATATGGGTCCGGGTTGGTCTTATAGCCCGATGCCCAATAGACGTCCAGATTTGACTCACATCAAAACCATAATTCCATATGCCCAATCCCGTAGCAAGAATAAACCTATTCCAGTTTAATGATTCTTATTATTTTCTTTCAAAGGAGGAGTTGTTGTACCAATAAATTATGCTTTGCGAATCATGTTTTGTGATAGTACAGCACCGTGAATGAAATATAAACTCGGCAATTTAGTTTGCAAGTTTACGTGTTAAATCATTAAAGCCGATAAATAAGACAATAAAACTCAATAAAAGATTGTCGCACAAATAGCACATACGGGACGACGCATGGCAGCCAACAAACCATTGTCCGCGGCTGCGACCCGCCGATGATGGATGGTGAAAGACACATCCTCAGAAACGCAAAGGGCCGCCGTCCCCTTGCCCCGCGTTCTTCCATGCGATATTTCCCAAAATAAAAAAAAATAGAGTTTCTTTTAAATCTGGAAACAGAAAAAAGGGGGAAGACGAGACGAAGCCATCAAACATACGAGACGTCGCCTGAGAACGGCGCAAGTCCATGGACGATGGCCGTCGCGATGGCTCAGTGAGTTCGCGACTTAGATTGCGAACAGAATCTGGAAAACGTCGTATTATTACCACGATTAGGCGTGCGACGCGTTGACGTTGCTGGTGGCGTGCGGAGACGGAGATGACAGACGCTGGTGGCGGCGGCGTTAAGAAATTCTGAGGTGAAGAAACGCGGGTTTTTTAACTTTTTAATCGGAAAAAAAAAAATTTATCAAAGGCGCCATATAAATTTTTTTTTTAAAGAATGCGTCATCTGAGATGGCGCCTTCTTTACTATAAAATGCCCGGTCGAACCCTTCTTTTTCTACACAGAAACGAAAATCACATACCATTTATAGTTTGTCATCTTATTTTATCGTTGAAATTGTTGAATCTCCAATCTTAATTAGCCACCCTTCAAGTATTTTTCAGGTAAAAATCTTGTTATATTATTGATTTTATCATCCTGATTATAGAAATGTATTAATTACTTATAATATTTAATATTTTTTTCAGAGATGTCGATTCAAATATTATTGTATTGTGGAGGTAATATATTACAAGATTCAGATACCATTAGATATGACCGTGGTCCATTAAGAGGTACCACAATATCTCGCACAATAATTTTATGCAGTTGTCGAACAAAATATATAATATCATTGGCATCGACCGCAACCAGTTTCTTCTGAAAATAATAGAATTAAAGAGAATAATAGAAATTACTTGGATCTAAAATAAAATTATTGTTGAGCAAGTACATTATTTGATTGTGCAATCAGTGATGAAAATCCAAAAAGCTTTCTTTGATCTTCATGGTAGTGGCAAATTTGATGGCCAGAATTATGCAATGTGGCATAGAAAAATTCAATTTTTACTTCACAAAGAAAAGTTGATTGATCATCTCACAATGATATGCCTAAACCAGCTGAGCCAGAAAATGGACCGACTACCCAATATCGTCCCGATATGGACGCGTACAATAAATGGGTAGATCATGATAAAAGTATGTGCTTTACTATGCTAAGCTGCATGCACGATAATGTGATCAGAGAGTTTGAGAAACATCCCACGACTAAAGAGCTATGTGAAGTTCTAAAGATCATGTAGGTAGCACTTCAGCTACAAGATTGAGGGCTCTCACCCTCAAAATTAATCAATATGTACTTGACCCAAAGCACTCGATGAGCCAACATCTTGATGTGATGAATGATATGAATCGAGAGCTTCAGAATGCTGTAACTGAGCTCACAGATGAACAACAAGTCTTGTAAGTCCTTAGGTCTCTACCTGAGCAGACTTGGAGACATGTTAAGCTTGTTTTGACCCATAATGAGCAGACTAAAACGTTCGATAGTGTCGCCAATCATTTGAAAACTTGAGGCGGACCGAAGAGAATCTGAACGTGCACAAACGACTGATCTTGTCGCACATGCTAGTCAGCGAAAACTCCAAAAGGGTGGACGTTGGAACAAGCAAATGGGTGCATGACATGGTAATAACAAGAATCGAGCCTTAGCTCCACTGAGTGGCATGACAAAACTGCGTCGCCGAGGCAAAAGGGGTGCATCGAGGGATATAAGCAAAGTAAAGTGTTACAACTGTGACTGTAAGGAATCCAACACACAAGTGCGCAGCGGAAATAAAAATTTGGATTCCTAACCGAGGACCTATACAGAGTATTCATATCGGAATGATTAAAGAGTCTCACCTTGTAGCGCGTTTGATGCAGAAACGATGCCAAGTCACGAGTCACGAGCAACACCTCCAAGATCTTGCCTCTACGGTATCCACACGATCAAATAGAACAAGGAACGTTCAAGAACAAGTTGCTAGACTTATTCTTGAACCAAAGCTGAACTCACGGTTCAAAACCGATCAACGGCGGCCGTTCCTTCCACCACTATTCACGGCGGCGGCGCGAAGATGGAAGAGGAGAGGAGGCGGCGGCCGAGAGCTCAAAGGAGTAGGATTAGGTTTTTATGAATTGTATGTCTAACAATTAATTATAACCTTGTTTATATATTATAAGATTTAATTAAGGTTCAAGACTTTCTTAAAGTCTCATGGGCCCAAACCCATTATTTAATTAAATCCTTATAATCAAGTAATTAAGACTCTTCTTAATTATTTAATTCATCCAATGAATTTAATTCCCTTTATCGATTTAATCTTTTGTGCGACCCGATAGGATCTTGTAATGTTGGCAGTAACATAAAATCTCATTTTATGTCACAAGCAATGAGCGGTATCTAGCAACACATCAAGGCTACCCAAATTACAAGAATGTCATTGACTCGACATAACCTTAGAACTTGTGATAATATTAACCATGTAACTTAATCCCTTTGTCCATGTGTTTAGATTGAACACGAGTCATGGAATAGTCATACTCGTATATTCAATCTCTATTTCTTGATCCCCAAGTAGAACTAGAATAAACGAATAAGCTCGATATCACATATCGACTCATTCGAGCACGGCCATGCATTTTAGTCTTACTTGATCAAGGGCCCAAACACTTCTCCTGTTATATAGGAGGGACAAATCATATCTTGATCAATCAACATCCCTCTACATAATTCGTAGTGTATTCAATAGTTGCCTTTATAATTTACCCTGTTACAGGTAACGTTTGACAATATCAAGATACATAGAATAAACGAATAAGCTCGATATCACATATCGACTCATTCGAGCACAGCCATGCATTTTAGTCTTACTTGATCAAGGGCCCAAACACTTCTCCTGTTATATAGAAGGGACAAATCCTATCTTGATCAATCAACATCCCTCTACATAATTCGTAGTGTATCCAATAGTTGCCTTTATAGTTTACCATGTTACAGGTAACGTTTGACAATATCAAGATACCTAACTCCTTATGTTGGGATCTCTGATGATCTCAAGTCGTAAGGATTACATACATTATTATCACTATGAGAATTGCTTATGACACTCATATAACTATCCATGTAGCATTCTCATGGTGGGTTTGTCCAGTACATTGTTCTTTAACATGTACTCATGTGTTGATTTGATATCTCATATCCATGAATTAATTCATCAATCAAAACATACTAGTCTCAATGCATTATCATTATCCTTATTCATGATAATACTTGACTATGGACAATTTTTAAGAACAATACAATATTATTCTAAGGACATTAACTTATATATCAATTCATATTGCACAGATATTCGAATAAGATATAATAATGATTTGCCATTAATAA
This sequence comes from Haberlea rhodopensis, assembly GCA_907163345.1. Lineage (NCBI taxonomy): Eukaryota > Viridiplantae > Streptophyta > Magnoliopsida > Lamiales > Gesneriaceae > Haberlea > Haberlea rhodopensis. The sequence goes on from CAJQUN010001054.1 coordinate 59,769, forward strand.
AATCATAATACATTGTATGTCATCAATAATCATCTAATGACTTGTCTTAGGGCATATCCCAACAGTGACAAGGTGGGTCACTTTGCTCGTGATTGCACTGAGCCAAAGAAGGTGACACATTTCCTACTCTCCTAGTGCTTTTGATAGTACTAAATATCTTTTTGTTGCTATTCTCTCCTTGGTTGGATTGTAGATAAAGGAGCAACAAAACCCGTGAGGAATGATTAATAGATTACTATCAAGTGCTAGTATGCAGCCACTATTTTGCTACAAAAGATGGCGCACATGGAGAGTTATGGAGTTGGTTTTGTACTGTCACGCCCCGAGACCGGGATCGATAACACCGGTGTTGATTCCAAATACAATTGAAAATCAACAAGCCTCATAGTACAGAATTTAATACAACCAGTCTATTTATTCCATAAACATAAAAGTTTTACAACTGAAAATAAAACCATAACTTAAATCTTAACAGAGTTTAGCGGAAGCATAATTATGTAAAATCTTGAAATAATTGCGGTAGATCACCAACCCCAAAAGTTGTGTTGTTCTGCATCTTCGGTATCTGTCTCACTTTTATCTGGGGATGGGATGTAAGGGGTGAGTGTTCTGGTTGACACTCAGTAAGCGGGGGCCAATCGAATATGCCAAAAACATATACTTATACAGATTTCAAAACAGATTTCAAAACATAAACTGATACACATAACAGAATTTTTGCTTCTTTGAGTCATACCAAAAGCATCATATTAGAACACATGTCATATACTTATCAAATTAGATCGATCTACATAACATAAGGATTATAGAGGTGGCTCCTACGAATTCAAGAGGTGGCTCCCGTATATATAGCACTTTGCCCCATTGGTTCAAGAGGTGGCTCACACGTACGTAGACGTTGTTTCGCATAGCACTTATCTCCCGATATTCAGAATTTTCATGACATCATAGTTTTTAAAATAGTTCACATATTCGACTGTATTTTTCATAAGCATTTCATATGGTATCAAAACGAAAAGGATAATATAACAAAAGCCCACTTACCTGATTGTTTACGATGATTCTTTAAACTTGAAAGAGTATGGATCTACAACCTTCAAAAATCAACTTCTTTTCTTGCTAGAATATTTGATATTTTGAGAGTATTTTGAGAGTATTTCCTTTACACTTTTTTTTTGTGTTTCTACTAATGAATCTAGCTTGGTATTTATAGAAATTTTTCAAGAAAATATGTAAGCAATGACATCAAGTTAATATTATGTAATCAATGACATCAACTTAATATTATGTAATCAATGACATCAAGTTAATATTATGTAATCAATGACATCAACTTAATATTATGTAAGCAATGATGTATTTAAGGATAGTTTAATTAAATTCTTGGTACCTAAATTCAATGTAACATGTTGTGGTATCATGTTGTGGCAATGTAACATGTTGTGGTATCATGTTGTGGCAATGGTGATCATCACATTCTTCCCTCCTTATGAGGAGTTTCGTCCTCGAAACTTGAAGCAGCTTGATCTTGGAACAGATAGGGATATTTTTCTCGCATTTTCTCTTCTGGTTCCCACGTGGCTTCTCTCTCTGTATGGTTCGACCATTGAACTTTGATATATGGAATGGTCCTTCGTCTCAGTACTTGATCCTTTGAGTCTATGATTCGGATCGGAATTTCTTCATACTTCAGGGTTTCGTTCAAGTTTCCTTGATCAACTAAAGGTTCTGCTTCGAGTACATGATTTGGATCAGCAATGTACTTCCTTAATTGTGATACGTGAAATACATTATGAATTCTTGAGAGGCTTGGAGGTAGTGCTATTCTATAAGCTAAAGTTCCCACTTTCTCTAAGATTTCAAATGGTCCAACATATCTTGGTCTTAGCTTCCCTGCTTTGTCAAATCGGATGACTCCTTTCATTGGTGAGACCTTTACATAAACCTTGTCGCCAATCTCGAATTCTAACGGTCTTCGTTTCATATCAGCCCAACTTTTTTGTCGATTTTGAGCTGCCTTGAGCCTATCTCTAATGATTGTCACTTTGTCGATTGTGGTTTGTACAAGCTCAGGTCCGGTGATAGCTTTCTCTCCAATTTCATCCCAATATAACGGTGATTGACATTTTCGCCCATAGAGTGCTTCGTATGGTGCCATTCCAATGCTGCTATGATAACTATTGTTATAGGCGAACTCGATCAGAGGTAAGAGCTCACTCCAGTTTGCACTGAAATCTATAGTACAAGCTCTTAACATATCCTCGAGGGTTTGGATTGTCCTCTCTGTTTGGCCATCGGTTTGTGGGTGATAGGCCGTGCTAAGAGTTACCTTAGTTCCCATAGCTTGTTGAAAACTATTCCAGAAGCGTGACACGAATCTGGGATCTCTATCGGATACGATACTTATCGGGACTCCATGAAGTCGCACAATATTATCCATGTATAGGGTCACCAGTTTATCCAAGTTATAATTCATACGAACTGGGATGAAATGTGCAGATTTTGTGAGTCTATCCACAATTACCCATATACCGTCATGACTTTGTCGAGACTTTGGCAATCCTACTACAAAGTCCATGGAGATATGTTCCCACTTCCATTCCGGAATTTCAAGAGGTTGAAGTAATCCTCCTGGCCTTTGATGTTCAGCTTTAATTTGCTGACAAACTAAGCATCTAGCGACAAATTCAGCAACATCTTTCTTCATTCCATTCCACCAGAAGCTTTCTTTGAGGTCTTTGTACATCTTTGTGCTTCCAGGATGGATGGAGAACTTTGATTTATGTGCTGTAATCATCACTTCTCGTCTCAGGTCCTTCACGTTTGGCACACATAACCTTCTTTTCATCCATAAAGTTGCATCGTTGTCTGTCGTGAAATCGGGAAATTTTCCTTCCTTAACTTGTTCTTTCAGTTTAGTTAGGCCGGGATCCTGACTTTGCTCTAACTTTATCATTTCTCGGAGGCAGGGATAAGCTGAAAGGGATGCTAAAATCATCTTCCCTGTGCCCTTCCGACTTAGTGCGTCTGCGACCTTATTTGCTTTCCCTGGATGGTAGTTTATCGTAAGGTCATAGTCCTTCAATAGTTCTATCCATCGTCTTTGCCACATATTTAATTCCTTCTGGGTGAACAAATACTTGAGACTCTGATGATCCGTGAAAATTTCACACTTGGCACCGTAAAGGTAATGCCTCCATATTTTCAAGGCAAAAACTACGGCTGCTAACTCAAGGTCATGCGTAGGGTAGTTTTGTTCATACGGTTTAAGTTGCCTTGATGCATAGGCAATCACTCTTCCTTCTTGCATGAGCACACATCCTAGACCTTCTTTTGATGCATCGCTGTAGATGGTAAAACCCGTATTCTCAGTTGGCAATACCAATATAGGTGTAGATGCAAGCTTCTTCTTTAAAGTCTCAAAACTCTCATCAGACTCCTTACTCCATATGAATTTGGAGTTCTTTTGTGTGAGTTTTGTAAGGGGTATGGCTATCGAGGAAAATCCTTCAACAAATTTTCGATAATAACCAGCTAATCCTAAGAAACTTCGAATTTCCGTAACAGTCTTTGGTCTTGGCCAGTCCATAATTGCTTCCACTTTCTTAGGATCTACGGACACGCCTGCTTCAGAGATGATATGCCCTAAGAATGCAACGTTGTCTAGCCAAAATTCGCATTTCTTGAACTTGGCAAAGAGTTCTTTCTCTCTTAAGGTCTGTAGGGTAAGACGAAGATGTTCCTCGTGTTTCTCTTTACTCGGGGAATAGACCAGAATGTCATCGATGAATACTACCACGAACTTGTCCAGGAATGGCTTGAATACTCGATTCATCAAGTCCATGAATGCGGCTGGAGCATTTGTCAGACCAAATGGCATCACTGTGAACTAGTAATGCCCATATCTTGTTCGGAAGGCAGTCTTCGAAATATCTCCTGCCTTAATCTTGAGCTGATGATAGCCCGATCGTAGATCAAGTTTATAAAAGACTTTAGCTCCTTTGAGTTGATCGAATAGGTCGTCTATCCTTGGGAGAGGATATCTATTTTTGATTGTGATTTTATTTAATTCTCTGTAATCGATACACAATCTCATACTCCCGTCTTTCTTTTTTACAAATAATACTGGAGCTCCCCATGGAGATGTACTTGGTCTGATGTGTTTCTTGTCCAAGAGTTCTTGCAGTTGTTCTTTTAGCTCTTTCAATTCAGCTGGAGCCATTCGATATGGTGCCTTCGAAATGGATGTAGCGCCTGGCACCAAGTTAATCTCAAACTCTATTTCACGATCCGGGACTAATCCGGGGAGATCATCTGGAAAAACATCCAAAAATTCTTGTGCTACCGGAATATCTTCTAGTCTGAGTTCAGCTCCTTCCGTTACTTTGTTTATCATGGCTAGGTAAATTCTCTCACCGCTTCTCATGGCTTTCCAAGTTTGTGAAGCAGATAAAAGAACTTTACGCTCTTTTGTATTGCCACAATATAAGATTTCTTCTTGGTCTGGTGCTCGTAGTTTGACTTTCTTATTATGGCAGTCAACTAAGGCGTGGTGTTTAGATAACCAATCCATTCATAGGATAGCATCAAACTCCACCATGTTGAGTTGAATCAGATCGGTGTTGAACTTTTTGTCACTTATATGAATGTTGCATCCTCGATGAATACTATGTGTTTCCAAGGTTTTGTTAGCAGGAGTTGCTACTCTATATGGTTCACTAAGTATGTCAGGTACAAGCTTTAACTTCTTAGCGAACCTCTTAGATATAAACGAGTGCGTAGCACCACAATCAAACAGCACATAAGCAGGCAATTTGTTGATTAAGATAGTACCTGCCACAACGTCATTGGCATTATTCGCCTCATTCTGTGTCATGGCGAACACCCTGGCATTGGGTTTGTTTGGAGGGATGCCATTGCCTGCTCCAGTCCCATTCTTCTCAGTCTCAGGGCAATTAGCAATTCTATGTCCAAACTTCCCACATCGGAAGCAAGCACCACTTTGTCTACGACATTCCCCAGTATGTGCAAGATTACAGATTGGGCACTTTGGGAATTCTTTGTTGTTTGGGGTAGATGTAGATCCCCTTTGTTGATTATGAAACTGATTTGGCCGTTTGAACTTCTGGCCATTGTTAGAGGGCTGATGAGGGAGAGGTCGTTTGCGCTTGAACTCTTCTTCTCGGCGGTGTATGTCAGACTCGGCCTTGATAGCTGCTCCCATCACATCCTCAAAGTTGATGGTATCCAACACTGCTAATGCTGATTGGATCCGACTGTTCAGACCCTTCTTGAAACGGTGTAGCTTTAAGTCATCATCTGTCATAATGGTTGGGGCGTAAGTTCCAAGAGAATGGAATTTTTGAGGAATACTCTACCACTGACATTCCTGGAGTTTGTGTCAGGTTATCAAATTCCTCCAACTTTTGGAGTTTAATGGCTGCTGGGAAGTATTGTTCTAGAAATGCACCACGGAACCTTTGCCAAGTGATTGGTCCGGTCACTTCCATCGAGGGTGACATACTATCCCACCACTTATTTGCATCGTCAACAAGAGATGGTGATGTAACTTCCACTTTGATTTCTTGAGGCACTTCCAGTAGTCTATGATGTTTCTCTACTTCTTTCAGCCAATGCTGAGCCACTTCTGGTTTTGAGTTCCCATCGAATGTTGACATTCGATTCTTGCGAAGAGACTCATAATGATATTTTATCCCATGCGGCTGAGGCTGAGGCTGTGGTTGTGCCTGATTAGCAGTTGGGTTGATAATCCCCTGAAGAGTAGTGGCTACTATGGTAGCTATGGCCATGAAGTCTTCACGACTTAAACCCGTTTTTGGAGATTGTGGTGGATCTTGGCTTCCTCCAGCTTCATTATCATTATTGCGTGGAAATCCATATCGTGGGTTGCGGTTGTTACGGGGTGGTCGTCCAGCCATGTCCTACAATTTCACACATTTGTAATTTTGGTCCAAAAGTAATTCTCCCACATCGAGTCATTCATCAATCCAAGCCTCAATTTTATTATAAATAATGGCTTGATGCTGAGTTGAAAATCACACCTCGAAAATCTTCTTTGTTATCATTTAGTGTTTGGTTTGAGTAATTACTACTGAGACTGAACTTTTTAGTCTAAAGTTTGGCTAGAAGCAAGGGTGGTTCATCTGGACGAGGGCGAGCTTCAAAACATGTCTGAAGAAACCCCAATGTTTTTAATTTTGTATTTTATTTTGCAGTTTATTGTGTTTTCATGTCTGTTGGTGATGTCGTTTGGAAATGTAATTTTATTTATCATGAGTTTATTTCTTTTTGTATTGTGGATCAGATATGTAATATTTTGAATTAAATATTCAGTTTGTAATGATAATTATATAAAATAAATAAAAAGGTTCCACAATTAATTTGAAAATGGTGTTCGAATTTGAGAGAAATCGAAGCTCAAAAATTTCAAAATTTTAGGGTTCTATGGCGTGAAATTTGATTCAAAATTGAGCATTTTAATTTGTTTGTAAGAACGATATGATAGAGGGATTTTAATACCCATATAATGACGAGTATAAAAACGAAATTAATTAAGATTTGGCGTTCGAATGGTCGAGAATTTTATCAAATGAAGTTTCGCCAGTTAGGGTTAGGGTTAGGGTTCTTCAATGCTCGGCTTCCATCGATCAATTGGACATCTTCCGGTAGTTGGAACTTTGAAATTGTAGAGGGCTTTTGTATTAGAGTTGATTCCGGTTACAGTGATATGCCCGATTGGACCATCGGCGGTCGGAGACGGCGCATCGGAAAAATGGCGTCTTTGTTCATGCGTGAGTTGTTATCGGTGATTTGGCCGGGAAATCGTAGTCCGTTCGGTTCTATTCTTGTTGTAGCGTCTTCGTCTCGTTGAGGCATTCATGGTGACGGGTCTACTTTCAGGTAAGGAGTGGCGACGGCGACGGCGGCGGCGATATGAAATAGGCAGTAGGCAATTTCAGTTTTTTTTTTTTTATTCAGACTGTCATTTTGATCCCCCAAACTGATTTTTTAGATTTAATCAGTTGGTCTATTGGATCCGGGATTCATATTCCGGTTAATTTGTATCAACCAGAAATGTTTTCCCAGCAGGATTATGGAACCTGGTTTAGCTCTGATACCACTTAAATGTCACGCCCCGAGATCGGGATCGATAACACCGGCGTTGATTCCAAATACAATTGAAAATCAACAAGCCTCATAGTACAGAATTTAATACAACCAGTCTATTTATTCCATAAACATAAAAGTTTTACAACTGAAAATAAAACCATAACTTAAATCTTAACAGAGTTTAGCGGAAGCATAATTATGTAAAATCTTGAAATAATTGCGGTAGATCACCAACCCCAAAAGTTGTGTTGTTCTGCATCTTCGGTATCTGTCTCACTTTTATCTGGGGAGGGGATGTAAGGGGTGAGTGTTCTGGTTGACACTCAGTAAGCGGGGGCCAATCGAATATGCCAAAAACATATACTTATACAGATTTCAAAACAGATTTCAAAACATAAACTGATACACATAACAGAATTTTGCTTCTTTGAGTCATACCAAAAGCATCATATTAGAACACATGTCATATACTTATCAAATTAGATCGATCTACATAACATAAGGATTATAGAGGTGGCTCCTACGAATTCAAGAGGTGGCTCCCGTATATATAGCACTTTGCCCCATTGGTTCAAGAGGTGGCTCACACGTACGTAGCACGTTGTTTCGCATAGCACTTATCTCCCGATATTCAGAATTTTCATGGCATCATAGTTTTTAAAATAGTTCACATATTCGACTGTATTTTTCATAAGCATTTCATATGGTATCAAAACGAAAAGGATAATATAACAAAAGCCCACTTACCTGATTGTTTACGATGATTCTTTAAACTTGAAAGAGTATGGATCTACAACCTTCAAAAATCAACTTCTTTTCTTGCTAGAATATTTGATATTTTGAGAGTATTTTGAGAGTATTTCCTTTACACTTTTTTTTTGTGTTTCTACTAATGAATCTAGCTTGGTATTTATAGAAGTTTTTCAAGAAAATATGTAAGCAATGACATCAAGTTAATATTATGTAATCAATGACATCAAGTTAATATTATGTAATCAATGACATCAACTTAATATTATGTAAGCAATGATGTATTTAATGATAGTTTAATTAAATTCTTGGTACCTAAATTCAATGTAACATGTTGTGGTATCATGTTGTGGCAATGTAACATGTTGTGGTATCATGTTGTGGCAATGGTGATCATCACATGTACCTTCTCATTACTTAGCATTTGATGTAATTTACTCTTAGTTACTTTGTTTATTAGGACTTAGTTTTCCAGTTTTGTTTGAGCAAACGATTTGTCTATTTTTTCCTGACAAAGACCTTCATGGTTTGGTTATATCAATAATGGATTATTTATGTTTAAATTATCCACTGAATGTGTTTCATACGTTATTGATATAGTTTCTGATTCTTTATATTGCATGATCTATTGGGACATATCGCTCAAAAGAGGATGACTAAAATAGTTCGAGAAAGTAATATGATAGTTAACTAATATCCAATTTTTGAGAACTCATGTCCAATTTTAGTGCATCCAATGTCCAATTTTAGGTTGATGCACGCACATGGTTAAAAAAATCGTGCACAAAATGTACGCAATTTCAGAATTTCAGAATTTTTATCCATGATGCACAATTTTTTTGCCCCAAAAATTCTTAAAATTTTGTCAAGTGCTGCACGATTTTGTCCTCAACAAGTCTGTATTTTTAAACGTCAATTGGTGTACGTTTGAAATGAAAGCAACGGTGCACTTGCTCTTTTCTTAAAATATTCAGAACTCTCCACACCCACCCAACAAGACGCACGCTCAATCTCAATGCCATCTTCAGATCATTTTCTTCTTAATCCACCATTACATATATACAGATCGTATTAAAAAAATAAATAGACGAGCAATTGGGGTTTCAAATTTATCAAAGGAACAAAAATCAAATTGTGTATTACAACTGTATATGAACGTACATCACACTATAATTAATCCAATCATAGAAAAAATCCATTGGAAGTTCACGATCTGCAAGGATATAGAAGAATTCCGGAATTTACAGTTCCAGAAATTCTTGCATATCGTGATGCACAAGTGAAGAAGATGCACTCGAAACATGAGGGCGGGGTGGGAGCTTCCGTAGCGACGATACTGATGGTGGTGGGAGGGATGAACTGAAGAATGTGGTGAAGAAAAAGTGTTTTGATCGCAAAAGAATTTTGAAATTTGAAATGGGTTTGAAGTAACAATTTTTATTTTAAAGGCATTTTGGTCCAAAAAAAAAATGTCAATATCTTTAAGTTAAACAATTGGACCTAGATGAATTAAGTTTCTTCGAAAGAGAATTTATATGCACCTTTGTTTTTTTGCCAGATTTAGTTGAAAAGTTGTTTGGAAGTGATAATTTCCCACAATTTCCTCAATAAATAATACATTGTCAAATTTCTCTAAAAAATTCAGGTTTTTAGATGAGATCTCAATTCAACATAGTTTCAGAGTCTGGCTAATGCAGAAGCCCTCGGGTTCAAAACTTATAAACAACGTTAAAGACAAAAATCGTAGAGAGGTAAATATTAAAAAAAAAAAGCAATTTTCCCCATAAAAAATGTTGCTTACATTAAAAGGTTGTATCGAAACTCATGCACACACTGCACAAACTCTTTAGTTTGTAGAATGTAATATTCTATCGGCTTATTTTAATGCTACTTATTAAAGTGGTCTTTCTTTATGCTTTGGGATCAGATCCCATTATCTGGTTCAACAATAATTATAAAACTTTATAATAAAGTTTTATTTTAAAGCGCTTCCTTATTGTAGGTGATCAATCAATTTTACATAATTTTTAAATTCTAAGATTAAAAAATTACAAAAAAAATTTTTAACATATAATATATTAAGAGAACAGAATGTTACATCGACATACAGCCATAAGTGCCCAAAACCCGACAATACAATCAAAAAACAATGACAAATACAATCGTCTAACATTGACACATACTAATCCACATGAAATAAGGAGTGGTGACAGACGTGAGATGGTGACGTTAATCACCGAAGCATCACAAAACATTGACCACTTATCCTCATCTTTTTCCTTGATAAAACCTATAAATAAATTATTGACCTAGCTATAACAAGTCTCATGTTTATAATTAAAACAAATGCTATTTTTATATTTAATTTTTTTTTTAAAATAGAATTTGGGAAAACTTTAACATTTATGAAATATATTAAGACGTCTTAGGTAAGAACAAGTCTCTCGACTCATGCTTGAGTTCCACTATTCATTTTTCGTCATCTCTGATCCATTATAGTACGAAGTTGTACTAACCATTTGTTCTATCGCAATTATTTTTTATTAATGACCATTAATTTAATTTCTAACATTTAATTAATGTTAGTAATTGTTGATCGGCTGGGACCGATTCCATTGGACCAATTCATCATCACTGGACGCAGATGACTTAGTTTCATTTTACCAAAAAATTCTCCATGATCTACTCTTTTGATTCGCTTACCAAATGGTGATTTATTTAATCGATTGGTTACGTATACTGATATGTAAAATATTCAACATTTATTTATTTAATCAATTGATTAAAATAGAATAACCACCTCTTTTTTATGTTGTGTGCATATATAAGTATACAATTGTAAGGGAAGGATTTGTTGTTGAGAACTCTAAAACCGAAAAAAGAATTTGATAGTTCCTAGTGTAAAAAGAAAAAATCTATACCTATAAATCAGTTGAATTTATTTAATCAATTCGAAATAGTAAGGGAGTCATTTTTGCAAACACCAACCCCCCATTCATCAGGGCGGAGGAAGGGGTACGGAAGCAGCAACCGCACCTCAATCTTAGTGTTTTTCATAGATTTTATAAATAAATTTATGTTTTATCCTTGATTTTTTTCATATAAATTATAATCGTGGCTTCGCTCCTGCCATAGCATGTGTAATATTTATTATTGTTAAAAAGAGGCTAAACTTCAGTAAAAAATATAGGACAAAGGGTTCATTAGCATATATTTAACATAAAATTATTAAATTTTAAGCTAAGACAGGTTGTATGTACAACAAAGAAGCTACTTAAGCAACTAGCAATATCTTTTTTTAATCCTTTATAATAATCATTTTCTTCTTGGAAACTACATGACAAACTGGAAGATCATTAATAGCTTTGACTATTCGAGGCGCATCTCCTCCTCTTTGCCGTAAAAAGTTGCCGTAGACCGCCGTTTTCCGCCACCCGCCACTCCTCCACAACCTCGTCGAAATCCAGCTGTTGCATCCCTGAAGCATCGAACAAGCAGCCTTCAGACAACGCAGCCAGCCCCCCACACGGTGGCTTAATTTTCCGGCGGCCAGCACCGACGGGAACATTACGGAGGGCTCCTCCAGCTGTCCAGTATCTTTGACAGCCCTTACAGAAGTGTCTGGGCTGATTAACATTGTAGTTGTTGAAGTAACAGAACTTGGTTTCCATACTCTTGCATCTTGGACATGGTATGATCTTGTCTGGTCGCTTTTCAGACGTTGGATCAGTTCTTTTGGCGTCCTCGTGATCGTCTGATCTCTGTTTCAAAGAAATTGTAGCCCCGAATAGCTTGATTCTTGATGATGATTTGTTGTCCTCTTGAACCTCCGCCATGTTTCTGATTCTGGATAAAGTAATATGATAGATAACTAGGGTTTGATGATGCAGAGTGTTTTATGGTTGATGAAGAATAATTATTGGAAAATATAAGTTAAAACTCAGAACAAAAGTTCAATTTTGGTCTTGACGAAGATGGTTGTTGGAAGGGTTTGGTATGTATATATATATATATATAGATATATACACATATGTATATATAATTTATTTTTTTGTTTCTAATAACATAATATTCTAATGTTCCGCTACGTATTTGTTTAGAAATTTCACATCTCAGTTATCTATGGGAATGAAAAATACAAGGAAATAACCAAAATAAATTGAACAGTAATAAATTTAAACATCATTTAACACCAAAAAGAATTATGTGGTCATAAATTTCGTTATTCTCAACTTTTTTTATGTAAATTTATGTTATTAATATGTTGGTAAATATGGTTTTTAAGACTTTTTCACTTAAAAAGGGAGAAAGACGAGATGGACGATTTCATATATTTTGAAGTAAAAACATATTTTTACATTTATTATAAATTAAATTTGTTTCTTTTAATAAAATAAGCTTTGAATATTTTTTATTTACTCAACTTCTATTGAATTCGCCATCATGTATGACAAATTGTAGTTTTTGATACAGCGGTAAGCGCTCTAAAAACAATTTAACGTGTTCAATTTCTATGTACTTCAAGATTTTTTAGGACCACTTACTCTCCAAAATATCAAAGCATGATGTTTTGTCTGTTTTATGATTTTAAAAATTCCGAGTTACGATTTACTATAAGATAAGAGATAGTTGGCTCGATCCATAGATCGACACTTTTATAATATTTTGATCCATTATTATATATGTGTGTAAAATTGAGATATGGAGCTATGCTTACAAGAATCGAAAATTTTATCTATATTTAGTTATTGAAAATTGAAAATTTAAGATATTTATTTTATTTTGTAAGAGGTTCATACTTTCTTCAATAATTCAAAAAATATTATATATCTATAGATATATAGATTAAAGGGCCATGGTGTATCCGTTGGGAAAATAAAAGTATAATAAATAAGAAAAAGGAAAAAAGGGCAAAGGGCAAAGTGCAAAGGGGCAAAAAGTGCATAAAAATGCTTAGAGTTTAGGCGTAAAATTCTACGGAAAAGGGGAAAGAATAGAGATATATTAAATAGAGCCGCCAGCAGCAAATTGGAAAGGTACTTGGTGGTGCCTAAAATAAATAAATAAAATAAAAGTTGATGCTGAACTTTTTGTCCACATCATTTTACACGTCATCATCTTGTTGAGTTTCAAAGTCATTTCGAGTGGGTCCTATGTTGAATACACAGCATTTCAAAGTGGGAGCATAATAAAGATAAAGAATAAAAGAGGGGATAAAGCTAAAAGTTGAACTTTTCATTTGATTAACATGAAATCCATTTACTTTTGTCTGTTACATTCGAAATTGTTTCTGTCTTTTGATTTGGTTAATCAGGAACCTTTGTAATTGTCACGATCCGAAATCAAGGTCGATAACACCAACGTTGACTCCAAATAACAATTTAAAATCAACAAACCTTGTAATACATAATTCAACTAAAATTAGTCTTTTATTTCATAAAATAAATATTCCTTACAAATGACAGTGGAATCTTGAGTAATAGCAACTAAATCACCATCACAAATGGATGTTGATCTTTATCTTTGATTTATGATTTGCTTTTATCTGGGGAGTCGATGTGAGTGGTGTGCTTAAGAAAACACTCGGTAAGTTTGGGCTAATCGGTTTGACATATAATATATAATCATAATTTTTCAAAAATATATATCATAATCGAATCATAAACTGATATGAATACTGAAATATAACTTAGCATAATTGCTCATATCGAGCCATAATAGAACTTATCATATCAGAATCCTTTTTTGTATAAATTAAGCACATTAAATCCTCTAATTTTCTCATGATATTGATATCAGTTCTCTAGACTTAACCCTCATAGAGATAATGTCATAACATCATATCACCCAGGAATAAAGGGTCTGAACTTTCCAGAACAACATTTAGACACCGTATTAGGTCAACTATTATAATCCCATCGCATCATATTTTGGAATTCCTATCATTTGGATTTCGAAATTTAAAATGCTTCAAAATAATAATTTAAATCACGACATAAGAATTTCATAGTTTCAACATAATTCACATAATTGATTAAAGTTTCAAAACATAATTATGATTTTTTTAAAAAAAAAACAAAACGAATTTCATAACAAAAGCCCACTTACAGATATCAGAAACGATTCTTGCGTGTTCCAATGCATTTGGGTGCAAAACACGACAAATTTCCTCTCATTTTCTTGCTGAAATTTTCACACTTTTCAGCATGTGCTAGAGTGTGTTTCGAAAAGTGTGTTAATTGTTAGAGATTTTCGAGTCGTTTTGGCGGAGAAGACTACCCCCGATATTTATGGAGTGTAAAATCCGAGAGTTTCAGTTTCCCACGAACTCTGTGATTGTCTCTTGATTGAGTTTTATCTCCGAATTCCGCCACATCTTTAAGTTTTTCCTCAAGTAGTTGGCTTGACTAAATAATTCTAATTATGATTTGATCAAAACTCTAGTTATTGGCATAATTGAAATAATTAGATCTTGTTATAGTTTTATTTTACGATATCCAGGAATATTATAATGTGCTAATTTGTGTTTTGGCATGCATGGTACGTATGGCCTAAAACATTTTCATGTAATGCAAAATATATATTTATTTATACAAAACGTAAAAATATCTCTATAATTTTATTTATTATGTTAATACATTGTCAAAATTTCAATCATATCTAAAATTTAACTTGAAACAGAGTTTTGGATATTACTGGTTGATTTATGGATGGAACAAGCTTGACTTGTCTTTGAAATAAAATTGAAATTATGCACATAGAAAATGCTTAAATTTTTACGTTACAATATTTGAAATTTAAACCTTTTCAGTTGAGAATTATCAAGAATTGTGCATGCTTGCCTTGGTGCCAACTCTAAAATATGATAAATTTTTTTTTTATCAAAGAGAGAGGAGCAAACATTTTTCCATCACATATATGATTCGATATCGAGTCACTCCCAAAAGAGAGAGAACTACTTTATCAACTGGGCTAGGCCACAACTCATCACTCAAACTTTTGATATGCTACAAAGATGCATTTCTTTTTTTCTTTTTCTTTTTCTTTAAAAAAAAAAAAAGAGAAATCCAAAAAGAGATGAATAGATCCTTATAGCGGATGCTTGTTTTGGTAATGCTTTTCCTTTTGGCTGCATATCTTTTCTTTCATTTTTTTAATATAATTTTTTTTCAGGTTTAATTCTCAATAAATTCTGATAAATTTGATTGATTATCATTTTAATTTATACTATTTTATCCTTTTTCATTACAATTGTTAATTGTGAGATAGGAGTAGCTTTCAACATTAATTGAATATAACATAATGAAATTGGAAGAGTGGTTTGATTATGAGGTCCCTTTAACAATTTAAAGGTGTCTTTATCTTTGTTTAATAATTTTAAAAAGTGGTCTCGTTTCATATACTTTTATCCCATCTTACAATCTCGACAAGCAATCATTTTCGCTCTTTAGTTGGAAAGCCGACTACTTTTCTTTAGGTTTTTAGGGTTTCTTTAAATATGTAAAAGTTTTATTTATAAAAGAGAGAAGAAAAATCTACGGTTTTCATTATGTTTGCGTTCTATGCGTTTATTTTCACATTACATTTCCCTTACATAAATTTTTTAAGTGTTTTTGCAACGAACCTTCTTGTTTTTCCAAATAGGCTGATTACATTCATGTGCTTTGAAAATAAACGGTTTACACCCACGTGGTTTAAAAATAGACAATTTAGTTTACCCTCTGTATTTTTCAAAATAGGCAGGTTACCCCATGTGTTTTGAAAATATACAGTTTACCCATATGATTTGTGAATATGTGCAAAACATCGTCTCTATATAAGGGGATAATATGCAATCTTTTGCAAACCACATGGGAGGAACTGCCTATTTTGATAACCATGAGGGGTAAACTGGTTTTTTTCAAACCACAATGGTGTAATTGCCTTTTTTTCAAACCACGTGGGTTTAATTGTCTCTCGGTGGATAAATTGCTACCGACTCTTTTTTTTATGTTCAAAAGTTGGGGCTATAATCTATAATTTACGCCGAAGATTTAAATAACTAAATTTAATTAACAAAAGTGATATTGTCATTGTCACTAATGAATTTTATTCAAAGACTTGTGGCAGAGCTAGATGGACGCTTCCTCATTTTCTTAATTATATATTCATTCATATATTATAAATATTCAAAGATATAATTTCACTTCTTTTAACCTTTGTGATTTGAGTTTAATTTCGACATCTATGTGAAAATTTTATATTTGCTACTGTTGAAGAAGTGTTATGATATTAGATAATATTTTATGTTGCTGATAAAACAATTTTCATAAATAATTTTCTCTTAAAAGAATATAAAATACCCTGACGATAACATTTCTCGTTGAAGAATGTCCTGATCTTTAAAACAAAAATTTTGTATTGTACAATGCAAAATGAAATGATCAGACAATTATTATTAATATTAAATAAAAAAATATGCATAAACCATATTTAAAATTTTATAAACTCTAAAATATATTAAGTAATCTACTAGTAATATATATTTAGGGTAAATTTAAAAAATTGTCTTGTAGAATACTGAAATTTTCAATAATAATACCAGACTTTTAGAACTAATCAAATATCATATCACACCACAGAATTTGTTTTTAATAAAAAATAATTATACATAAATATTTTTAACAAATTTAGTCTCATATAATTTACATTTTAACAAAAGTGGTCTCAGTATTGAATATGGGGCTTTGAGAGCACTTTTTTAAAAAAAAATAATTTGGGACTAGAATTGACTAAAAATAAAAGTTTGAGACTAATTTGATTAAACATAATTATCAAAAATTTGTACTTGATTATTCCTAAAAATTTGATATTAATATTATAAAAATCATTATTTTATGTGATCATTTTTTAAATTTACCAATATATTAAATATAAAGCGTGTTTCGTGTTATA
Organism: Haberlea rhodopensis; assembly: GCA_907163345.1. Classification (NCBI taxonomy): domain Eukaryota; kingdom Viridiplantae; phylum Streptophyta; class Magnoliopsida; order Lamiales; family Gesneriaceae; genus Haberlea; species Haberlea rhodopensis. The sequence goes on from CAJQUN010001054.1 coordinate 76,584, forward strand.
TAACATAAAAATTTACTTAAAATACTAATATATATCTTGCAAGAACATTAACATTGACAGTTGGCCAGTTGGGGTTGGGGTGGGGGTGGGGGTGGGGTTGATGCTGAATTACCATGTTGCTTAAAAGAGAGTCGTCGTTCTTTCTTTATCTCTCTTCTTTTAGGCCATGTTTGATTGAGGGATTAAAATTAATAATTTTTATTTTATTTTTAGTCCTATGTTTGGTTTACATGATTAAAAAAAATTTATCACATCATATTTATCACATTTTATATCAAAATGACATATGCCATTTCCCGCATTTTTTTATTTGGAATTAAATTTCAACTTATTTCATTTAACTTAATCTCAAAAATTTAAAATTCCCACCAAATTTAAAATTCAAACTTTCGAGGATATTTTAGTTATTTTACAGAAAAAGAAATTAATCAATTATCTTATCCTCTAAACCAAACATCATAAAGTTTATCACACTATATTATTTATCATTATCTCATAATTTTAATCATTACATTATTTATCACATGCAAGCCAAACGGGCCCAAAGCCAATATTTATTTTGTAGATGTATGCATCTTATTATGGTCCTGCCTTCAACCACATATAATTTTTTCAAAAAATAAATTAGTGTTAATTTTCATAAATTTTATTTTTTAGCTTAACATTCCAAATCGTGGTAGCCATCTAGCCCTACCTTGTTCGATCAATCCAAAATAATAATGATTCCTAGCTTCGCGCCTAGGTCGAAGACTCCATGGACTTTTATGTTTTTATTTCCCCCCTTCATGTTATTCTAGTTTTGGCGCATAGAATATGGAAATTCTTGAGGCAAAACCCATGAGAGCAGTACTCCCTTCAAAATAATTTTTAAAAAAAAACTATCAAAATATGGGTATTATTTTTTTAACATGAAGTTTGATTTGAACTTCCATACTCATATTATTAATATAATATGAATAGATTTGTTATAATTAATCTTTGTTGCTAAATTTTCTTGATGGACAAAGTAGTTCCTGATAATATTGGATGCAATACACTAGGGATGGTTAACGAATTGGATTGGCCCGGTACCGGTTCGAAACCAAATTGGTTCAACCCGATTCGGAATCGGAACCGGGCCAACCGGTTAGGAACCGGATTCGATCGAGTAGTTATCGGATCGGGTTGGTTCTAATGGATTGGAACCGGTGTTTACCGATTCCGGGTTAAACGGTTCCGGTTGCGAATTGGAACCAGAACTAGTAGAAATTTAAAAAAGTTTAAAAGGTAAACTGAATTTTTTAGAAATATATATATATTTTTATTGATTAAACCGTTGGATCCGGAACCGGATCCATTCCAGTTTCTTACCGGATGGGACCGGTTCCGGAATTATCGGGTTCGGAATCGGCAGGTTCTGAATCGGATCGGACCGGATTGATCGGTTAAGCACACCTACTATACACAACCCACTATTACTTTTTCGAGTCCTTGGACAAAGTCGAAGAATTCAAGCTAGAAAATGAGGATGGCTAAAATAATGACAGTGGCATCAATGTCTACGAATAAAATTATCTCCAGTATTTCGTTCTTCTTCTGTTCAAAAGGAGGCCACTGTCATTATTTTTTCATTGAATAAGGTTCGAAGAATTCAACAATTAATTCGGGTAGTGCGTAAGCACAAAAGGACATGACGAAAGGAAGAATGATATTTGACTTTCTGTTTATTACGCAGAATTCAAAATTATATTTTTTCAAGAAGTTAGTCGATCCTGGCTTGATAGCTGTAATTTCTCTTATCTCTATTGCCCATGAATTCAAATTCAAACCCTTGAAATGTACGCAAAATCAAGAAAGCGACTGAATGACCTGGCATCACGTTGTGACTATATAACTGCTCATATATTTGCTCGTTAGCATTTATAAGAGACTTAATTAAGTTTTGTGCACAGAAATTCTGGGAATTGGAAGGAAAAAATAAAATAAAAATCCAGTCAACATGTATGGAGCTTTTATCATATTAAAATCGTTCCTTTTCCGCCATTCTTGGTTGACCAAAAGTGGTAATAATGCAGAATAGCTGCAAGACGAGATTAAACAAATTGTTTATGGGAGATTTTTAAGTTGAAAATAAGTAACATTAACATGGTCAAACCTTGTACTATTCAGGCAAATTTATGGTTGTGGGTGAAAGGTAAATAGACCCAAGTGAATTTTCGCTTTTTGCACTAATGATTGGTTTATTGATCCTTTCACCTCCATTAATAGTAGTTTCAAATGAATAGAGCTGGCTTGATCGTTGTTTTCGTCTTATTTTGTTTTGGTAGAAGTTCTTGACGATCTTTTTATTTTCCGGATGAGTACGTTTTTGTACTCACATTTTATAATATCTTTGTATTATCAAGAAAAAAAAGAAAGGTACTATTAAGGCAACTTTGCAGTTACAACCAATGTTTTCAAAACCGGACCGGACATGAAACCGGCGTCCTTACTGGTTACAGGTTCGACCGATTGAACCAGTTACTCACATTTTATAATATCTTTGTATTATCAAGAAAAAAAGAAAGGTCTATTCAGGCAACTGTGCAGTTACAACCAGTGTTTTCAAAACCGGGCCGGACATGAAACCGACGTCCTTACTGGTTACAGGTTCGATCGGTTCGACCGGTTGAACCAGGGATGTCGTCAGCATTATATAATATTTATTTTAATTTTTGTAAAATTCATATATAATGTATTTGCTATAGTTTCAAATTATTCACAATAAAAAAATATCATTACACCAACATTACATGTCAAACTTCAAAAATCAGATCAAACCAAATGTCAAACATAGAAGAAATGTAATAAAACATCTCAAAAACCATAAGCAATACCCAACAAGAACAATATTCCAAAATCATAAGAAAAATTTAAAAAATATTAAATGATTCACATATTTTATAATTTATGAGAAACTAAACATATTTATATATAATATACGAGACATCTTAATGAAATTATATGGATTTTTTGATACATACATAAAATATTATTATTTTTAATTATTTCAATAACAATAAATTATATATAATATATTTTTGTTCTAAAAATTTGATTTATAATTTTAACAATAATATAAAAAAAAATTAATTTTTTTTAAAAAAGAAAGAAAAATGAATAAACAACTGGTTCAATCGATGGATCGGTTCACTGGTATCAATCCGGTTCGCACCGATTTTTTAGCATGGTTGTTTTATAGAGTCAATCGAACCAGATCATGCACTGATTATCGGTTAAACGGTCGATCCTGTTTTCAAAACACTGGTTACAACTGGTGCATGGTTGACCCATAATAAAAAGCATGCACAACCCAGCATCACATGTAAATTAATTAACCCCAAGTTTTGAAGAATCACAGTAGGACTTTAGTTTCAACCTTTTTGTCCACCACATTATTTGAAGCTATCCAACGCAAAGATATTGTTAAAAGACACATAAAAGAACTATTAAATTAATTGCATAATAAAAACATGTTATTCACAAATACTCACTCCAGCTAGGCATAATCTTGAAGTCATAAATTTAATGGTCTAAACTAACATTCAGTTCCCAGGGTACCAACACCATCATCGGCATCACTCATCACTACCAATAGCCTGAACGGGCAAAAGAATGCTAAAAAGTAAAAATAGACAAATGCTATTTAACTTATGTTTACCTCAGACTTCTGCATAGTCTTTCAGAATTGCAGTGACTTGGACGTTTGCATCCCCAACCGATTGCACAAATGGTTTTGTCGTCATAGTTGGTCTCATACTGAATGACTGAAGCCATTGAAAAAGAAGGGTTAGTGTCCTAAGGAGCATTGCAAGCCATCATGATTTTTTAACTTCAAGTACTTAAAATCGACTTCTGCGACAAGCACTAGACTATGAATGTTGTGAGCACATAAGTTCAATTCACCAGCAGTAACAACATTATGAAAAATCAAATACTAGAGAACGATGATGACATCCCATTTCTAAGAATATCCACCAAGCTGAAAATAAACATATCTTTCAATATAACGTCCGTAACAGCATCTACTCCCATATTGATTAAAGAAACCGGTCGATAAGGAATATACCTAGACTCCTATTTTAGCTCCAGAGTGATTCTTGATTCTTCTTTGAATTCTATTCCATGGATTAAATTTGAAGGTTGTTTTTTGTCATTGCACTTTCCTAGCAGAAGAGCAAAATAATTAACTATTAGGTTGATAATCAGAAAACCAGAGGCATGCATGCAAGCAAATTCAAATCTGTGGAATACTTGTGCATCTTTTTTTAATCTATTGTCCAACGAAACTCAATTGGGATTCCTAAGGGCACATGCATCTTCTTCTGTTTTTCTTTCTTTTGTGAATCTGATTGCTATTTTTAATGATAAAACTGGCTTAAATAAAATGAAGGATAATATTCAAATCTAGTATGGTGCTTCACAGCAAATTTTCTAAATTAATATTTTTTGGAATTGAATTTAAAAAAATTTAAGGACAACAATTAGGTCATTAAAATATGGGCAAAAAGAATTGTGTAGTGGATCATTAGAAAATGGCCGTTTGGGAAACAACATAAAATTCTTGCAGCCCACTACCGTTGACGAGGATCTTCTAATAGAATCTGGACTGGTTTGTGTCCCTAATTTGTGGGCCTTTTAAAGTATTTTTTGTTTGAAAATCAAGATAATAAAAGACGTACGTACAGTACAATAAGCGAAATATATTGTGGATAATTTATAGATAAAATTTTACTTCTCAACTAGCAGCACTCTACGACCAATTAATCAAGCGGTGGAGTCAAAAAGTAGATAAGTGTAGTCGGTTCTCGTTTTGATATTATATATAATATGATTTATTTTCTAAATTATTTGATTTTAATTTCTTTCGCTTTATGTAGAAGTCACATTTGTTGAAAAAATAGATTTAATGAATTAAAATTAAGCAATGAAAAGTCGAATAAATAGAGTATAATTTCTTGTTAAGAGAGGTATATATAGCTAACTATGAATCCTTAGATTTTGGGTTTGCGAAGCCGAATTGTCTTTAACCAAAGATGGCTTAATGGGGCATATATAATTGCTTCCTTTGGTCTATCACAAACTTGTTATCAATCCACCAAAAGAAACTTTGCAACAATTCTGTGTTATCTCGTTTCCAGACGAGAGTTTAATATGATATTCGAACGACTCAAGAAATTGAATGCATTATATTTAACAAGCAATAACTTGAATCAGTAAATGAATCTTGCATTGCGTAAAGTAAAGAAATAAGATGAACACAACAGTTACGTGGTTCGGCTTTGAACTAGCCTATGTCCACGGAAGAGGAAGCACTCTTTATTAATCAGCTTTACAAATGTACAACAATGATTACTGTCATCCACTCAAAATCTTGCTTTTACACTCTCTTCCTGGTTTTCAAGAGAATTCACAGAGATTGTTATCATACACATATACCATCACTTTTTGAAGAAAAGACTTCTCTCAATTTTGCTTCTCACGTGATTTGTGTATTTTGTAATTGTTCCATTTTTTCTCCTGCATTCGCTTGGTCTTTATATCCGAGCCACAGAAACGGTTGGGTCCAATTTATTCCAAAACAGATCAGCGTAACCGCTCCCAGCGGCGGACTTATTATAAGAGCTTTGAGGGGGCTTGAGCCCCCAAAGCCCCAATTTTTTTTTTAGTTTTATGCATTCAAAAAAATTGAGGTTAAACATACAGACAATCCAAATATTTTTAATTTTTTGAGTGACTTTTAAAACCCTACAAGAGCATACTCACAATTCACCAATCATCCTTCACAGTTTCACCATCGGTCCTTCACTCATCTTTATCAGCTCGCCATCATCCACCCAATAATCAGTATGTCAGGTAAGATTTCTTCAATTTCAAGGTAAGATTACCCAAAAAAATTTTGATTTTAAAAATTATAAAATTATTTGACAGAATCCATTACCTTGAGGTTGAGAGTTCAAATTTCATTCTCCTCAATATGATTTTGAATTTACTTATTTGTCCAAAAATATATTGATTTAAAAATTATCAAAATAAAAAAAAAATTAATTTTTTATATTAACATAAGAGTTCCGATAAGAAGTTTGGTTCTAAGTAGGAAATGAAGGGCCCGAATGGGCCACAATCAATGGATCTCCATAAATTTCTTTCGGGGCTCTGCCCCCGAACCCCCGTATTGCCTGCGCTTCCAGCCCCCCAACACAAAATTCATAGCTACGTGATAAGTGTATTTTATACACTTATATTTCTTCTTATTTTGCATGGTTTAGTGTTAGTTTTCGATCAGAATTACGCTTTTGGTTTTGTTCTGTGTTGTTTTGCAGGAATCCAGGTAATTACATGTTTTGTGGACTAAAAGGGTGCAAATGGCGGAAAGAACAGATGAATTGAAGTTAAAAATCTACACTTTCAATCATTGCAACAGGCGTAACTACGCCTACTTTGAGGCGTAACTACGATTAACCCACGGCAAATCATTATTTGGGGAATGTCTTGAGGCGTAACTACGCCTGTTTTGAGGCGTAACTACGCCTAAGCTACGGCTTTGAGATTTTGTTCAGGTGTAAAGACGCAGTTTTTCAGGCGTAATTACGCCAGTCACGCGGGAAGCCAGGTTTTTTGACACATCGACAGGCGTAACTACGCCACTTCGGAGGCGTAATTACGCCAATGGAATTTTGGAAATTTTGGAGACTTTCCTTATTTGATGCACGGGATTTTTAAAGGGTTTTGGACGGATCATTCAGAGATTCATTCAGACTTAGACTCACTTTTGGAGAGAAGGAGGCTAGGGTGGAAGAACGGAGAAAAATAACGACGACGGCTCGGAGCAAAAAGTAGAGAATTCATCACGAGACGGCGGCGTTCATCGGAGATCGAAGAATAACGTCCAATTTGTTTTGTATCTCTAAACCTTTAGCAATTTTTATGGGTTATTTAAACATGTCTATGTGTTTAAATACTTCTAGCATGAGCTAATTTTGTTTTCTAGGAGACGATGTAGTTTGTTTTGAAATTACGCTCATTATGAATTGATTGAAGTTTATTTGGATTTCCGTATGGTTTATTTATGTTTTCATGTTCTTAATGCTTTTAATCTACTGGCCATGGATTGAATGATGTTATATTCGTGATATATCACTCGGGAGAGGGGGTTGTGAATAGGAAAGAAGGAATTCGTATCGTGGTAGTTATATTGTTCGGAAGGCCTATAACTCCATAGAAGTCGTCAAAGGAATTACTGCTCTTTTACAATTGTTTGATAATCGATCTTAGATAGGGATATCAAGATTGATGTTAGATAATTAATTCTGCTTAACACTCGGGAGAGGGAGTAAAAACAAATAAGAATTCCGGCTAATAAACTAGGAAATCCATAACATGGAAATCAAGGAATGATAAGTGTAGTGGATGAACAAGGGAAATCGTACTCCTAGATTCGTCTCCAATTGATTTTTTTTCAACTCAGTATTTGATCATTTAGTTAATTAATTTTTATTATTCGCATAACACTCAACTATTCGATTCTCTAAATAAAACAAAGATTATTTTAATTCAGTACTTAGATTTAACTATTTAATCAATCTCTGTGGGTTCGACATCTTTTTATACTAAAACTTGATTACCGTGCGCTTGCGGTAAGGGATTTTTCGCAACACTACGCCCTTGACCGCTCCATCTTGTGGGCTTGACTAGCCGTTGAACCACAAACAGTTATTAGGTTACAAAATTAATAAATGCAAAACCATCTGACCAAAACATGAAAGTTAATTGTAGGGTTTGTGATGATCACCACTTGCAACCACCTTACCACAACATGATACATTGAATTTAGGTAATCAAACTATCCTTAAAAACATCATTGATTACATAATATTAAGTTGATGTCATTGATTACATAATCTTAAGTTGATGTCATTGATTACATAATATTAACTTGATGTCATTGCTTACATATTTTCTTGAAAAACTTCTATAAATACCAAGCTAGATTCATTAGTAGAAACACAAAAAGCTTAAAGGAAATACTCTCAAGATACTCTCAAAATATCAAATATTCTAGCAAGAAAAGAAGTTGATTTTTGAAGGTTGTAGATCCATACTCTTTCAAGTTAAAATAATCATCGTAAACAATCAAGTAAGTGGGCTTTTGTTATATTATCCTTTTTGTTTTGATACCATATGAAATGCTTATGAAAAATACAGTCGAATATGTGAACTATTTTAAAAACTATGATGTCATGAAAATTCTGAATATCGGGAGATAAGTGCTATGCGAAACAACGTGCTACGTACGTGTGAGCCACCTCTTGAACCAATGGGGCAAAGTGCTATACATACGGGAGCCACCTCTTGAATTCGTAGGAGCCACCTCTATAACCCTTATGTTATGTAGATCGATCTAATTTGATAAGTATATGACATGTGTTCTAATATGATGCTTTTGGTATGACTCAAAGAAGCAAAATTATGTTATGTGTATCAGTTTATGTTTTGAAATCTGTTTTGAAATCTGTATAAGTATATGTTTTTGGCATATTCGATTGGCCCCCGCTTACTGAGTGTCAACCAGAACACTCACCCCTTACATCCCCTCCCCAGATAAAAGTGAGACAGATACCGAAGATGCAGAACAACACAACTTTTGGGGTTGGTGATCTACCGCAATTATTTCAAGATTTTACATAATTACGCTTCCGCTAAACTCTGTTAAGATTTAAGTTATGGTTTTATTTTCAGTTGTAAAACATTTATGTTTATGGAATAAATAGACTGGTTGTATTAAATTCTGTACTATGAGGCTTGTTGATTTTCAATTGTATTTGGAATCAACGCCGGTGTTATCGTTCCCGGTCTCGGGGCGTGACATTTAAGTGGTATCAGAGCTAAACCAGGTTCCATAATCCTGCTGGGAAAAGATTTCTGGTTGATACAAATTAACCGGAATGTGAATCCCGGATCCAATAGACCAACTGATTAATCTAAAAATCAGTTGGGGATCGAATAACAATCTGAACCAACTGATTACATCAAAAAATAAATCAGTTTGAGGGATCAAATAACAGTCTGAATTAAAAAAAATAAAAATAAAAACTTAAATTGGCTACTGCCTGTTCCATATCGCCGCCGCCGCCCTTACCTGAAAGTAGACCCGTCACCATGACCACCTAAACGAGACGAAGACACTACAACAAAAATCGAACCGAACGGACTACGATTTCCCGGCCAAATCGCCGATAACAACTCACGCATGAACAAAGACGTCATTTTTCCGATGCGCCGTCTCCGACCGCCGATGGTCCAATCAGGCATATCACTGTAACCGGAATCAACTCTAATACAAAAGCCCTCTACAATTTCCAAGTTCCGACTACCGGAAGATGTCCAATTGATCGATGGAAGCCGAGCATTGAAGAACCCTAACCCTAACCCTAACTGGCGAAACTTCATTCGATAAAATTCTCGACCATTCGAACGCCAAATCTTAATTAATTTCGTTTTTTATACTCGTCATTATATGGGTATTAAAATCCCTCTATCATATCGTTCTTACAAACAAATTAAAATGCTCAATTTTGAATCAAATTTCACGCCATTGAACCCTAAAATTTCGAATTTTTTGAGCTTCGATTTCTCTCAAATTCGAACATCATTTTCAAATTAATTCTAGGTTTATGATACTCATATAATGCTTATTAAAATCCCTTTGCCAATTTTGAATTTTCAGATCCGGATTGACAGAATTTTGAATCGCAATTTTTGCGCCCATTAGCCTATAAAAAGCTTGAGATTTATCACTCAATAACTTGAACATAATTTTTTTCAAAATACACCAAGATTATGATTATTCATGTTCTGTTTTACATAAATTTTTGGTTATTAAGAATAGACTAAACTTTTAGATATTAGTGTTATATGTTTCATTAAAACTTTCTTTTAGCGTATTCTCCCCACAACTTTATTTTTAAACTCATTTCTCATTGACAAATCTATATGATTACCATATAGTTTCGCTTGTAAGAATGACCTTAAACTTTTCAAATTTCTTCAATATTTTTAAGCTATGAACGTTTTGCAAATCGACAATATTTATTAACATAAATTTAGAGGAGTGTAATTTATAACTGCAATATTAGCGGTGTGGAACCTTTATTTCTTTTATATAATTATCATTACAAACTGAATATTTAATTCAAAATATTACATATCTGATCCACAATACAAAAAGAAATAAACTCATGATAAATAAAATTACATTTCCAAACGACATCACCAACAGACATGAAAACACAATAAACTGCAAAATAAAATACAAAATTAAAAACATTGGGGTTTCTTCAGACATGTTTTGAAGCTCGCCCTCGTCCAGATGAACCACCCTTGCTTCTAGCCAAACTTTAGACTAAAAGTTCAGTCTCAGTAGTAATTACTGAAACCAAACACTAAATGATAACAAAGAAGATTTTCGAGATGTGATTTTCAACTCAGCATCAAGCCATTATTTATAATAAAATTGAGGCTTGGATTGATGAATGATTCGATGTGGGAGAATTACTTTTGGACCAAAATTACAAATGTGTGAAATTGTAGGACATGGCTGGACGACCACCCCGTAACAACCGCAACCCACGATATGGATTTCCACGCAATAATGATAATGAAGCTGGAGGAAGCCAAGATCCACCACAATCTCCAAAAACGGGTTTAAGTCGTGAAGACTTCATGGCCATAGCTACCATAGTAGCCACTACTCTTCAGGGGATTATTAACCCAACTGCTAATCAGGCACAACCACAGCCTCAGCCGCATGGGATAAAATATCATTATGAGTCTCTTCGCAAGAATCGAATGTCAACATTCGATGGGAACTCAAAACCAGAAGTGGCTCAGCATTGGCTGAAAGAAGTAGAGAAACATCATAGACTACTGGAAGTGCCTCAAGAAATCAAAGTGGAAGTTACATCGCCATTTCTTGTTGACGATGCAAATAAGTGGTGGGATAGTATGTCACCCTCGATGGAAGTGACCGGACCAATCACTTGGCAAAGGTTCCGTGGTGCATTTCTAAAACAATACTTCCCAGCAGCCATTAAACTCCAAAAGTTGGAGGAATTTGATAACCTGACACAAACTCCAGGAATGTCAGTGGTAGAGTATTCCTCAAAATTCCATTCTCTTGGAACTTACGCCCCAACCATTATGGCAGATGATGACTTAAAGCTACACCGTTTCAAGAAAAGTCTGAACAGTCGGATCCAATCAGCATTAGCAGTGTTGGATACCATCAACTTTGAGGATGTGATGGGAGCAGCCATCAAGGCCGAGTCTGACATACATCGCCGAGAAGAAGAGTTCAAGCGCAAACGACCTCTCCCTCATCAGCCCTCGAACAATGGCCAGAAGTTCAAACGGCCAAATCAGTTCCATAATCAACAAAGGGGATCTACATCTACCCCAAACAACAAAGAATTCCCAAAGTGCCCAATCTGTAATCTTGCACATACTGGGGAATGTCGTAGACAAAGTGGTGCTTGCTTCCGATGTGGGAAGTTTGGACATAGAATTGCTAATTGCCCTGAGACTGAGAAGAAGGGGACTGGAGCAGGCAATGGCATCCCTCCAAACAAACCCAATGCCAGGGTGTTCGCCATGACACAGAATGAGGCGAATAATGCCAATGACGTTGTGGCAGGTACTGTCTTAATCAACAAATTGCCTGCTTATGTGCTGTTTGATTGTGGAGCTACGCACTCATTTATATCTAAGAGGTTCGCTAAGAAGTTAAAATTTATTCCTGACATACTTAGTGAACCATATAAAGTAGCAACTCCTGCTAACAAAACCTTGGAAACACATAGTATTCATCGAGGTTGCAACATTCACATAAGTGACAAAAAGTTCAACACCGATCTGATTCAACTCAACATGGTGGAGTTTGATGCTATCCTAGGAATGGATTGGTTATCTAAACACCATGCCTTAGTTGACTGCCATAATAAGAAAGTCAAACTATGAGCACCAGACCAAGAAGAAATCTTATATTGTGGCAATACAAAAGAGCGTAAAGTTCTTTTATCTGCTTCTCAAACTTGGAAAGCCATGAAAAGCGGTGAGAGAATTTACCTAGCCATGATAAACAAAGTCACGGAAGGAGCTGAACTCAGACTAGAAGATATTCCGGTAGCACAAGAATTTTCGGATGTTTTTCCAGATGATCTCCCCGGATTAGTCCCGGATCGTGAAATAGAGTTTGAAATTAACTTGGTGCCAGGCGCTGCATCCATTTCGAAGGCACCATATCGAATGGCTCCAGCTGAATTGAAAGAGCTAAAAGAACAACTGCAAGAACTCTTGGACAAAAAGCACATCAGACCAAGTACATCTCCATGGGGAGCTCCAGTACTATTTTTAAAAAGAAAGATGGGAGTATGAGATTGTGTATCGATTACAGAGAATTAAATAAGATCAAATCAAAAATAGATATCCTCTCCCAAGGATAGACGACTTATTCGATCAACTCAAGGGAGCTAAAGTCTTTTCTAAACTTGATCTAAGATCGGGCTATCATCAGCTCAAGATTAAGGCAGGAGATATTTCAAAGACTGCCTTCCGAACAAGATATGGGCATTACGAGTTCACAGTGATGCCATTTGGTTTGACGAATGCTCCAGCCGCATTCATGGACTTGATGAATCGAGTATTCAAGCCATTCCTGGACAAGTTCGTGGTAGTGTTCATTGATGACATTCTGGTCTATTCACCAAGTAAAGAGAAACACGAGGAACATCTTCGTCTTACTCTACAGACCTTAAGAGAGAAAGAACTCTTTGCCAAGTTCAAGAAATGTGAATTTTGGCTAGGCAATGTTGCATTCTTATGGCATATCATCTCTGAAGCAGGCGTGTCCGTAGATCCTAAGAAAGTGGAAGCAATTATGGACTGGCCAAGACCAAAGACTGTTACGGAAATTCGAAGTTTCTTAGGGCTAGCTGGCTATTATCGAAAATTTGTTGAAGGATTTTCCTCGATAGCCATACCCCTTACAAAACTCACACAAAAGAACTCCAAATTCATATGGAGTAAGGAGTCTGAGAAGAGTTTCGAGACTTTGAAGAAGAAGCTTGCATCTACACCTGTATTGGTATTGCCAACTGAGAATATGGGTTTTACCATCTATAGCGATGCATCAAAAGAAGGTCTAGGATGTGTGCTCATACAAGAAGGGAGAGTGATTGCCTATGCATCAAGGCAACTTAAACCGTATGAACAAAACTACCCTACGCATGACCTTGAGTTAGCAGCCGTAGTTTTTGCCTTGAAAATATGGAGGCATTACCTTTACGGTGCCAAGTGTGAAATTTTCACGGACCATCAGAGTCTCAAGTATTTGTTCACCCAGAAGGAATTAAATATGAGGCAAAGACGATGGATAGAACTATTGAAGGACTATGACCTTACGATAAGCTACCATCCAGGGAAAGCAAATAAGGTCGCAGACGCACTAAGTCGGAAGGGCACAGGGAAGATGATTTTAGCATCCCTTTCAGCTTATCCCTGCCTCCGTGAAATGATAAAGTTAGAGCAAAGTCAGGATCCCAGCCTAACTAAACTGAAAGAACAAGTTAAGGAAGGAAAATTTCCCGATTTTACGACAGACAACGATGGAACTTTATGGATGAAAAGAAGGTTATGTGTGCCAAACGTGAAGGACCTTAGACGAGAAGTGATGATTACAGCACATAAATCAAAGTTCTCCATCCATCCTGGAAGCACGAAGATGTACAAAGATCTCAAAGAAAGCTTCTGGTGGAATGGAATGAAGAAAGTCGTTGCTGAATTTGTCGCTAGATGCTTAGTTTGTCAGCAAATTAAAGCTGAACATCAAAGGCCAGGAGGATTACTTCAACCTCTTGAAATTCCGGAATGGAAGTGGGAACATATCTCCATGGACTTTGTAGTAGGATTGCCAAAGTCTCGACAAAGTCATGACGGTATATGGGTAATTGTGGATAGACACACAAAATCTGCACATTTCCTCCCAGTCCGTATGAATTATAACTTGGATAAACTGGCGACCTTATACATGGATAATATTGTGCGACTTCATGGAGTCCCGATAAGTATCGTATCCGATGGAGATCCCAGATTCGTGTCACGCTTCTGGAATAGTTTTCAACAAGCTATGGGAACTAAGGTAACTCTTAGCACGGCCTATCACCCACAAACCGATGGCCAAACAGAGAGGACAATCCAAACCCTCGAGGATATGTTAAGAGCTTGTACCATAGATTTCAGTGCAAACTGGGGTGAGCTCTTGCCTCTGATCGAGTTCGCCTACAACAATAGTTATCATAGCAGCATTGGAATGGCACCATACGAAGTACTCTATGGGCGAAAATGTCGATCACCGTTATATTGGGATGAAATTGGAGAGAAAGATATCACCGGACCTGAGCTTGTACAGAGCACAATCGACAAAGTCACAATCATTAGAGATAGGCTCAAGGCAGCTCAAAATCGACAAAAAAGTTGGGCTGATATGAAAAGAAGACCGTTAGAATTCGAGATTGGCGACAAGGTTTATGTAAAGGTTTCACCAATGAAAGGAGTCATCCGATTTGACAAAGCAGGGAAGCTAAGACCAAGATATGTTGGACCATTTGAAATCTTAGAGAAAGTGGAAACTCTAGCTTATAGAATAGCACTACCACCAAGCCTCTCAAGAATTCATAATGTATTTCACGTATCACAGTTAAGAAAGTACATTGCTGATCCAAATCATGTACTCGAAGCAGAACCTTTAGTAGATCAAGGAAACTTGAACGAAACCCTGAAGTATGAAGAAATTCCGATCCGAATCATAGACTCAAAGGATCAAGTACTGAGACGAAGGACCATTCCATATATCAAAGTTCAATGGTCGAACCATACAGAGAGAGAAGCCACTTGGGAACCAGAAGAGAAAATGCGAGAAAAATATCCCTATCTGTTCCAAGATCAAGTTGTTTCAAGTTTCGAGGACGAAACTCCTCATAAGGAGGGAAGAATGTGATGATCACCACTTGCAACCACCTTACCACAACATGATACATTGAATTTAGGTAATCAAACTATCCTTAAAAACATCATTGATTACATAATATTAAGTTGATGTCATTGATTACATAATCTTAAGTTGATGTCATTGATTACATAATATTAACTTGATGTCATTGCTTACATATTTTCTTGAAAAACTTCTATAAATACCAGGCTAGATTCATTAGTAGAAACACAAAAAGTTTAAAGGAAATACTCTCAAGATACTCTCAAAATATCAAATATTCTAGCAAGGAAAGAAGTTGATTTTTGAAGGTTGTAGATCCATACTCTTTCAAGTTAAAATAATCATCGTAAACAATCAAGTAAGTGGGCTTTTGTTATATTATCCTTTTTGTTTTGATACCATATGAAATGCTTATGAAAAATACAGTCGAATATGTGAACTATTTTAAAAACTATGATGTCATGAAAATTCTGAATATCGGGAGATAAGTGCTATGCGAAACGTGCTACGTACGTGTGAGCCACCTCTTGAACCAATGGGGCAAAGTGTTATACATACGGGAGCCACCTCTTGAATTCGTAGGAGCCACCTCTATAATCCTTATGTTATGTAGATCGATCTAATTTGATAAGTATATGACATGTGTTCTAATATGATGCTTTTGGTATGACTCAAAGAAGCAAAATTATGTTATGTGTATCAGTTTATGTTTTGAAATCTGTTTTGAAATCTGTATAAGTATATGTTTTTGGCATATTCGATTGGCCCCCGCTTACTGAGTGTCAACCAGAACACTCACCCCTTACATCCCCTCCCCAGATAAAAGTGAGACAGATATCGAAGATGCAGAACAACACAACTTTTGGGGTTGGTGATCTACCGCAATTATTTCAAGATTCTACATAATTACGCTTTCGCTAAACTCTGTTAAGATTTAAGTTATGGTTTTATTTTCAGTTGTAAAACATTTATGTTTATGGAATAAATAGACTGGTTGTATTAAATTCTGTACTATGAGGCTTGTTGATTTTCAATTGTATTTGGAATCAACGCCGGTGTTATCGTTCCCGGTCTCGGGGCGTGACAGGGTTACTTAACCAAACTGCTGGGTAGGTGGTGGAAAACTTGAGCATGAGACCTACAAGTCATAATTACGACCAGTGTCAGATGAGTTATAAGCCATCGACGAGATCAAACCAAATTAATTATGTGTATATGTAACAAGAAAGTTTATCACATATCATAAATGGATAATGCATGTATTTGGGCTATCGGTAATATACATGAATATGAATAGGGGTTTTTTTTTTATTATTTGAAAAAATATTGATAAAAAAACCAGATATGTCCTCAAATAATATGGTCTTTATAATATTTTGACTTTTTCTCACCCAGTAATACTTCAACATTCATCTTTATCCCATTAAGATTAGCATATATAAGAAATTACAGCTGGAATGTGGTTATAATAGATATATGATCTTATTTGATTAAATTTAAGATTTATAAAAACAAGTTTAACCTTCCTTCCTAAAATATACCGAGGAAGTGGCCGTATAACCCACCAGACGAGTTAAAGAGTTAAAAAATGAATAATTACGGAAAAAATACTCATTCAATCACATTGTATAAAAAATAATAATGAGGCATTAGTAAGCTTTTTAAAATCACAAGCACTCATATATTTTCAAATGGTGACAAAATACATAATGATTTAAAATGATTTGTTATTGAATTGCTCAACGAGCATTCTCAATATTATGCTTTGAAGATGATCATATTCGTCAAAAATTCGTATTTTTGGTGTTAGTTTTCAGATATATCAGAACTTTCAGTTCATTTCTGGTGGTAAATTTAGAAAATGGATAAATGCTAATTATTTGTTTAATACAAAATGAGGTTTTGTATAAGTACTAATATGAAATTAATTGAGGCCATTAAATCATCCTTGGAAAGTGATAAAATACATAAACGGCAGTTGCTTTGACCCTTCAACTGTCTAACAGAATATTACGTGTATGTCTAAAGAGACAACTTGAATCTAATTTAATGACAGTGCTCTAAGATATCATCAAACTAAAGGTGGTCCCAAGATGAATGAGTCTAGTCTACACTTGAATTTGTGACCACATATTCTAATATAATATTAGAAATCTATGAAAGTTGATTTTAAAAAAAAAAGGATGACCCAAAAACATTCATATTCCAAAATATGAATTTCTTGTTATGCATTTATACATGTTTGGTGAATAAAACTCTGATTTTTTTTAATGAAGGATGAGCTAAATCAAATTTTTTTTCAATAACAAATATTTTTTAAGATCAAGTCTGCCCAAAATAAAAATGAGTTCCTATCTTGTGGAGACTTGCCGGGAGTTCCGGATTTTTGGGATTTCGGGGGCCCAATATGGTACTAAATCCACATGCATCAGTCAATAATCACTACTGCTTGCACCTCCCTACTAAATGCTCTCACTTCAAAAGCACGAGCAAGGACTTCTCGTAAACCTTTTAAATTTCTGCATGTCCCTTTCTCATTCGTTTTTTTCACGCCTTTACCATCAATCAAGGAGGCAACCGTCTTCTTTTTCACTCTCGGTCTCGGGTAAGTAAAGATAATCTGGGTTTTTATCGTTTTGTGTTTTCTTGGATTTTTTACGGAATTTTGATGATCTTATTGGGATATTTTGTGGTGTGTTATTGTAATCTACCTCTGAGTTCTTGGAGTAATTGATACTTTTCATTCCTTACGAATTAGATTTCTTGAATTTCCTCTCTATTTATTTGGGGGAAAAACTTGTGAGTATCCTTTCTGAGGAATCGGATTATGGCATTAACTATTACTCGTTTCGTGTGTAATTATTTTCTTTCGTGGGAAATTTAATGTCTTGACTGCTTTGTCAGTCAAGATTTGTTTGGATTCAAGAAACTGGTAAGATATTTTGTCCCTTTTCTGAATAGATTTTCTCAGTTCTTGGAGAATAAATGTAGGCGTGCGCTTTCATTTAAAAGAGAGAAGTAACAAATTAAAATAGTACACCTCAAACAATGGCTCTGTAATGACGAGTTTTGGTGTAGAATTCTAGAGAAATTTCATAACTTTGCGCTTGGTTGAGGAAAAAAGGTCAGAGACGAACGTTTTCCCTGTATGTGGTCTCTGAGTTGCAGTCCTTAAATTTAGTTTATCCTTTGATGAGTGATTATTCTGATTTTATTGGAAAAATTATGCTAATATTGATAATCAGGACCGACCCATTAGGGTTGGATCTCCTCCTCGAAGCAATTTTTTTAAAAGTTTCTATTTAATATTTTTTAGAAATACAACTTACTTGCGAATCCATGGAGTCGCCTAATTCTTGGTTGATGATTGATTTTATTTTATTAAGTAGTAACCTTTTCATCTGTGTCTGTTATTTGTGAGATGATTCGTTCTGTGAAACTTATAAAACATGAACTGTTTGGTGTTATTTTATGAGGGTCGAATGTAAATAAAGTCATGTAGGTATCGATGTAAAAATGTTAAAAGAATTAAATTCTCCGAGTTATGCATGCATACCGTGAAGAAAAGAATTATCTATTCATGGTTTCTGTCTATCTGGGTATCAATCGGGGATGAAACATCAGCACTTTTATACCCTAAATGCTTATTCTCCTTGAAGAGACATTTCAAGAACAACATTTGTAGTTGTGACCCACTAATCTGTTTTTCCCCATTTCATTATTGTTTCATCGACTTTACGTTTCTGTATATTAAATATCTCTACTAATTCGAAAGGATTTTGCATTA
Source organism: Haberlea rhodopensis (assembly GCA_907163345.1). Classification (NCBI taxonomy): domain Eukaryota; kingdom Viridiplantae; phylum Streptophyta; class Magnoliopsida; order Lamiales; family Gesneriaceae; genus Haberlea; species Haberlea rhodopensis. The sequence goes on from CAJQUN010001054.1 coordinate 95,435, forward strand.
ATGTGCTAGTTTCATAGTGCCGAAAACAGAGCTTCGTACTTCAGGGAGCTAATGGAGAAAGGGCAAATAAATGTTAACGCACCACTGCTATCTGTTAGGAGATATTCATCACCTTCGAACTCTGAAGAGTTCGTAAAACGGAAGGTGGTAGAAAAACCAATACCCACCCGACAGCAAGCGCTTACTTTGAACAAATCTGATTGGGAAATGGAGGTGACAAAACCAGGTGCTGTTCCTTTTCACTGGGAACAGGTCCCTGGAAAACCAAAATGTGAAGTTGAAAGTCAGGTTCACACTATAGCAGAACCTTCAAACACCATCAGACGTAATTCAGGTGAAATCCCAAGGCTGCCCCCAGGAAGGGTATCTGTTCATCCCTCCCGGTATAACTCTGGTGAAAGATTTATTGATCAGAATATTTATGCGCCACAGATTGAAGCATTTTCCTTTAGTGACCATGCTAGTCTTCTGGAGAAATTGAACGACAGTTTAAATCACAGAGCTGAATCTGACACGGATAGTGGGGACGATGGGTATTCTGATGCAATTGACACACTGTCAAGGACATCGTCATCTTTTGCACCATCTGGAACTTTTTCTGTCGACGAAAAGACGAGAGATTTAATGATGGATAGATTCTTGCCTGCAGCTAAGGCCGTAGTTCTAGAGACGCCACAGTATGTCGTGAAGAAGCCATTAGTGGTCAACAAGCAACAGAAGGAACCAGCAAAGAAGGTGGTTACAGGGGAAAGAAAACTTTTACTTGAGCAATATGGTTCCATTCCATATTACAGGCAGTATACTGATAGTGTGCAATGTGAAGATGAAGAGGAGTGTTCAAGTATGGCGAAAAAATCGGGGAAATTGTGGGGGATTCTTCCACGGTTTCGTGTCAAGAATTCTTTATGCATGTTTAGTCCATTGGCCGCAATGAATTTGAAAAGTTGTAGTACGTCATCTTTTGCCGGTGATATTAGGAAACTGACTGGGAAATCATTAAGTGGACCCCTGGACAAGGTAATCTTCAAGTCTCACTCTAAAATATTACTAGGGTAGTAAAAAAGAATTACTCATTGAACTATTGAATCCTTGCAGAAATCTTGTCATGTTCCCCGTACCAAAAAATGTCATTCTGGATTGCTGCCAGGGGAATTGCTAAAATCTGAGAAGAAGTTATCTAGTGGATCAAATCATTTCTTGAATTCCTACGACTTGTATAAATCAGGATTGTCTCCTTTAAGACCGAACGGAAGTGGTAACATATCTCCCTATCGAAATGAATCTCCAAAGTCTCCATTTCGTGAACGAGTTGGATTTCTTGGTGTCCCCAATAACATTGAGAATTCAAATGCCAAGGAAATAGCATCGTCCCGTAAATTGTTTAAGGCTTTGCAAGATGTGTCAAAGAAACAAATAAACGAACGAGGAGCAGATCCACCAGGCAACGCAACTGAGAACACTCTGTGTATGGATTTTGTGAATACAACGGAACTCCCAGTTTCAAGTTTATCTTGTGTAAAAGCAGAGGTGCTGGTGGATACCTCTGGTGAGAGGTCGAAGTTTTTGGCTGGCAGAAAACAAATGATAAAAAATAATGCCTTTAAATCTTCTGTTCCCGAAACTCTATGCCCTCACATGTCAATGCCTGGATATGTAGCTGGTTTTGAAAAAGATGTCAGGCCCCTGGAATGCACAGAAGTGCTATCTGAAGCAAATTTTTGCACGAAAAATGAAAATAATCATGAGTCAGATAATCAAAGAGAATTTGGTCCTGATTGTTTGAAGTCTCCGTTACCTCCGCCTTCACCAAAATCACCTGCTGAATCGTGGCTATGGCGCACACTGCCTTCCGTTTCTTTAGGCAATACATTTTCCATTCAACGTCATACTACTACCCAAGTTAACTCCAAGAAACAGAATCTGATAAGTTCCGATATTGATTCCAAGTGGGAAACTATCGTGAAAAATTCATTCTAACACCAAACTCATGTTACATATTCAGAGGTAACCTTTTGCTGTCTTCTGAACTTTTTCCTCTGAAGTATTTGTTGAATTCTACCTTATGGTTTCAATTGTGTCCTTGAATCTTGATAGGAAATTATGCAAAATGCTTCCAACCGTCGAAACGAATCATAGAAAAGAAGCGTCAGGGATCCTCATCAACATATACAAGTGAATGATTTTTCCAGCACTGCTAATTTTACGGACCAATATTTTTTTTTTTTTTACCGTATTATGGAGCTTTTCACACATATAGAAACCCAATTCTAGGAATGCATGAATGATATACGATCTGATGGATCTAAAATCCTTCTTTGTAAGCTTTCTGAAGCCAACTTGATATGAGATGCATATAGATAGACATAAGAAATATGTTGCATTTCAACGTTGTAAACTATCAAATTACTCCATGTATGTATTGTGTTTCAGCTAGAAATTTTACTCTGAGCCTGTGCTGTTCCACTACTGTGAAATCTTGAGAAATTTTTGCTTTGCTAAAAATCAGCGACAAAAAAATTGAGGACAATAAGTCAAATATTGTTAACAATGAACCTTGTCGTAAGCACAACTACTAATTTCCAAAACCCGAATTAATCTATGGTTTGCTGTGCACTAAGATTTGTCGGGCCAAACCGACCCGTTAAGGAACCACCGGTTCTACGGGGCAAATTGTGTTAAATGTACAAGAATGTAGAGGGGCAGTTGAGTCCCATGAAATTATCAATATTTTGTAACACATAAAAGTTAACTGTTAGGCATTAATGGCACAGTTATGAGTAATAATTAATCATTACTCTTACATTTTGGTGATTGTGAAGGGGCCCGTCTCTCTGGGTTTGTTTGATGATGCCCTTAAGGGTAGTGCCCTTATGGGCATAATCACCATTCATTTGGAATCTTTTTTTAAAAAAAGAAAAAAAGATTCTAAATGGATGGTGGATGATGCCCCTGAGGGCAGTGTCCTTAAGGGCAGCAACAATAAAACCGTCTCTCTGGTACACCATAACGCCAAAAACGATCATATCTGGGATTTTCTTGATGGAATTTAGGTGATTTATTATAATAATATTAAGTCCAAATCACAATCAAAGAACAACTCACCACAATTAATTTTAGAGGTCAGCGTAATAATGACCATTTAATTTGTACAAAATGATCCATAACACCATGTCACATTCGAGTCTAGAATTATATGGTTCACACATTTCATATATATTTTTTATTTTATATATACACTTTAGGTGTGTATATCATACAAAGTATCGGGGCGGACTTACAATTAGGCAAGGGCAAGCGGGAGCACTTGCCAATTTTTTACCTAATTTTTTTTTTTAAAAAAATTATATTTTACTCCAAAAAATTACAGTTTACTCCTCAAAAAATAGTTTTGCCCTTGACCCTTCTGCCATTTTGTTTTTATATTTTAATATTTTTTGTCCCCTACCAAAATTTATGCGTCCGCCTCTGCTAAAGTATAGGCGTGCACGCAGAGTAGCATCTCCCTGATAATTTTCATTAGTGTTTAACTGTTTGTTTTCATTGCCTACATTATTATTAATGTACGTGGTGGGGGACAGCCGACAGGCTATGTAAAGCATTGGAATAATCAAGCACTCTCAAGCCCCGTATAAGAAGATCATCAAAATATATATAAATTTCTACAAAACTAATTAAGTTTCAACTCTGTTTTAAAAATTTTAAATGTAGTAGATATTAATTTTTATATAATATTTAAGCCATCCCTAATAAAAATTCTTGGGTTCGCAGGATGTACTGACGTATATTTTGAAAATGGAAAAATGGTTCCAAGATTTGTATGGAACTAAGTCTTTAGCTTTTTTAATTATTCGTCCAAGGTGCGAAAATCTGGTTTTTCCAACTAAGTCAACAATTATAGTTTTGGTCAAACCATAATTAGAGTCATTTAGTCAACAAAATATTTGATGTTATTTGGTCAAACCAAATACTAAATAGTGAAATATATTATCATAAGATATGATTGAATCGCAAAAACCGTAAGAAACGATACTCTCGAATTGCACAATCTATAAATATTAAAGTATCCCACGGTATACACGACTCAAAAAACTCCCCAAATCATCCAGAATTTCTATAAATATAAGGGTATCACACACTATATACGACTCAAAAAACTCCCCCAAATCAGCCAAGAATTTCGAAAACACACTATCACACAAATAGTTCGAAATTTTCAGCAAACGAAGAGAAGTAGCTTCGACGTTCTTACGCAACCCAAATCCATTCAATCACATTTACAAAACGTTTCTGATATCTGTACGTGGGCTTTTACTTTAAAAAAATCATTTTGTTTTGAAAATCATAAGTACGTTTTAAAATTCAGTTGCGACACCCATACACATTACACATATAACATAATATTTAATGACAGCGGAACTTGTAATTTTATATCATATAATCAATACATTTGCAATACTATAATTTACAAGGTATATAGACATATATATGCCACAAAAATAATCAAGGTGTATACCTCACAACCCGACCAAAAAGATATACAGTATATGAAAATTATAAGTTGAGGGAGAATGACTAGAGTCAGCCGACCAACCTTGGATCCATAGTTCAAAATTCGTAGATAACATCTCGTAGAGTCAACTTCTATCTACATCAACTGAAAAATAATTTGTATTTGGTGAGTTGCATTCGCAATGAGTATATTCAAATAACATATTCTTCAACTTTATATAAGCACATGATTAACAACAATTTCACATATATATTTTATATCACTCTACTGTATATCCCACGAGTTCAATGAACTCGGGATCTGTATTCTATAATTCTTGTAATTTTTGTAATTCTGTAACACATGGTTCAAGGTCATTAGTGTCCATAACATAATCCATTAATCTCCTATGAATGCATATTCCATAATCATGTAAAATCATCATAACATCACCAATAGAGTAATAACTCAAGTCGATAGAATAGCTTAAAATCAATATTTCACATTGAAAGCACATAAATAATCTAATCATAAAAACACATAAATCACCAAGTCCATTCATTCATGAAACACAAATCATCCACCCATATAAAGTTAAAGATCAAGTTATAAGATTATACTAGTTGTTGCACATATCTTGATGATTTTGCTAATCAGCCTTATCTGTGCCTTGATCGAGTTTATGACCTATAAATGTATTTCAAATGCACAACCAAGTTCAATATCATATTTCTAATATCCATTTCAGTATATGCAGGCCATCTATTATATGTCCATACTAGGAAATTCTACATGATTATTGGCTCTAAAATCCCCTAGGTTATAATAAGCTCCATTCCTGGCAGCTTGTAGTATTTTTAGCATAACTTTTTCTACACATAAGCTTTTTGAGTAATTTTAGTTGGAATGGCTAGCTAACTCATTTGTGTACAACTTTCATGTTTTGAGGATTTCGAAATTCTCATGGTAAATGGATCAAACCATGGAAAAACAGTAGGTAAAGTTGTTGAATCTGTAACAGAGTATAAACCTAGTTTATGTTCTTGTCTCATTTTATATGGAGCCTAAAATCTTTAATAATTCATCTTAATAGTCCTAATACATATATAAACATGTTCTATATAAATATTATGGGTCTCCATCAATATTCCTTTTTTTTTAGAAATCCAAAACATAACATCACAATATGATAATAGTTTCTACTAGAGATTTGTCTTTACAAATTTATTGCTTTGTGTTTTGATTAGTTATTCCATAAAGTCATGTTTAAGGGTGGAAAATCAATACTAAATAATGTTCAGATTAGCCAGGATTAAGAAGTACCTAACCCGAAGCACTAAATCTAATATTTCTTGGCTGAAACTTGAAAACATTCCATCAAAATTCTATTGTACTTTAACTTATGCTACTGGCTGCTTATAATTCCAGCCTATAAATTTTGGTTGTTTATGGTTAAAGATGATAAATTATCAGTAATCAACAAAAAAGGTACATAATAGCATGTGAATGATTTAAACTTCAACTAAATAAGGAGGTATACTTTGGTTCCATATCAGTCTGTAGGATCGAAATCTTCAGCTGTAACAAGGAGTATTTGCTCAACTTTTTGCTGAACATTTTCTTAAGATTTCCCATTGGTTTTACATGTGTTTATAAGTTAGATCATTAATCAAATAAACTGTAGTTTCCACATGCTTCTCACCTCCTCCAACTCCCAATTACATTTTCTTATTCACATGGATTTGTTTAAGACAACTAGTTTTCTTGGTCCAAGGTACAAGCTTGCCAATATAAAGTACAACCTTCTTGTATGAGTGTCATAAATTCTCATAATCAGATATGTTTAATGAAATAAGGGTTTATTGAATTTGTGAAATACAAATAATAAACCACATGTCTCCACTCTTACCTTCCATTCTTCGACTTAAACTTATAGATACATGTAAGAAGCATATACATTTAAGTTAATTTATATTTCATGTATATCATTAACTCTTTTCTTTTCTATTTCACTTTCTATTTTAAGTTCTTAAATTAAACTAATTTTTTTCCTTCTACATTTAATTGCTAAAATACTTTAGAATCAGTTTCCTTCTTCAACTATTATGTCATTTGAAGATTTTTAATAATGTTTTTCACTTTAGTCCAACTACGAGTCAAATGTTACATGTGCCACTATTAATTCAAAACCACTAACATTAATGACCTACAAGTTTAGTTAAATTTTCTAATGCTTTGACACATAAGAAAATATATGTAATTATGCTTTTGAATAATTTATTATATGCCATAATGCATATGCATGATTGTGTTACGTTGCGAGTCATGAAATTGAATATGTTAGTATTTTGAAATTCTGAAATTCAAATGTTTCTGATGAAAATTATGATTTTTGAAGCACTTTCAATTTTGAAATCTAATTGGCAAAAATTTTCAATTCCGTTTCTGACCTGATGTGCTGAAATTATGATCGTTTTTGACCTAATACGATGGTTAACCTTTTTTCTGGGAAGTTCAGACAATTTATTCGTGGATGATCCGATGTTCTCACCTTGTTATATTTTTTTGGCAATGTATTAACGCTGAGATCGTTTTAGCTTGTTTTTCCTCACCTTATATAAACACGAAACGTGATATAAAGCTCTGTGAAGGATTGTAACAAGTGGGTTAGAAGTTAAAACTCATGACATTCTCCCATATTTGTGAGAGGCAATGCCACCTTGACTTTGGAGTTGGCGGGAATAACTTATGTAGCATTTGTAATACTATTGTCCTACATTGGTTGTTGATAAAAATTTAATTTATAAACGCTTACAATGGACTATTATAGCAACTTGGGTTAACCGTTTTCGTAGAGCGAGAACGAATACGAAGTAGTTGCTATATGAGCTCATTGTAAAGTCGTGCTTGTGCGGGCTGGGCCAGGGGCGTGACAGAATGGTATCAGAGCCGGTCACCGGCAGAAAACACCGGGAGGTAAGTGCTATGCGGGGCAAAGTAATACGTGCGTGGGAGCCACCTCTTGAGCCTAAGGAGCAAAGTGCTACACGACGGGGGCCACCTCTTGAACCTGAGGGGCAAAGTGCCACGTACGTGGGAGCCACCTCTTGAACTTGTGGGGCAAAGTGCTACATGACGGGAGTCACCTCTTGAACATGTGGGGCAAAGTGCTACATGACGGGAGCCACATCTTGAACCTGTAGGAGCCACCTCTAGATTCCCGGTGCCGGTGGATTGATGAGTTAGGTCGCGACGAGAACGTCACGTTCTAAAGGATGGGTGATTGTAATACCCTTGTCCCACATTGGTCGTGGATGAAAATTTAAAGTAGTTTATAAAGACTTACAATGGACTATTATAGCAACTTGGGTTAAATATTTTCGTAGAGCGAGGATGAATATGAAGTAGTTGCTATAGTAGCCCATTGTAAAATCGCACTTGCGTGGGCTGGACCAGGGGCGTGACAGCATCAATCATGTAACGAATAAGATTTAGTTTACTTTAATGTAACACATTCTAAACCATTTTTTTAATAAAATAATGGATAATTTCAAGTTACTTTTGATGAAAAGAAGAATTCTTCAAGCTGAAAGTACATATATGTAACAGTAATGAACAACTCCAGATGTATCTTTATAATGACTAACTTGTAAGATCTTCACTCCTATGCATGCTCCAACTCATATAACGTCAGATCTTTAAGTACTTGGCCTCTCTCTCAATATTCTAATATGTGTCGAATGTATATATTACTATCTTAATATCCAATAATAATATAATCAATGAAAATTATTGAAGGTGCTTCTCTCTCTATATTTCTATTGAAGATCAATGAGGAGTCAAAGAAAGAGATAGCATTGTGATAACATTTGAATCTCCTCCTTTGATGCAAGTCTTCTGATCCTTGCTATTATTTGTACTCAGGCTTAAACTTAGTTGTAGATCTGATCCAGTCAACCTGTCTGTCCCCGTAATCCTCTTCTCCTCGTTCGTCTGTAAAAACAAAAATTATAGTAGCATAGTTGGCGTAATTGTGCTATAATTTGTAACAAAACTGTGCACTTTTTGCAACAGATTGTGTATGTTGAGTCGTTATAATATTATGTTACTTAAAACCAAATTACACTCCATAATTTGCCAATGGACTACTCTTATACTATTTGTCAGGCTGCAGGCTTATTTGCGCATGCAAACAGACTAAAACAATGGTTTTGCTACCAACTTTGTATAGTCCTACCTATTTACGGAATAATTAACACAAACTGATAAAAAGAATATCCATCATCTCCGGTATAATAAAACTTATCATATATCTCCTATAAATTATAATGTGATGTGGGGCACGAGTCTTTTCATATAGGCATGATCGAACTACCTCATTGATTTTGAGGGAATGCTCAAGATTATGAAGCGGTAGCCTGGAGTTTTCAGAAACGAATATTGATTTCTGCTGACAAACCCTAGTGCTGCTGTTAATGCAATTCCAGAGAGGTTGTGGTTTAAAATTTTGTGAAACAGCGCTAGCCCAAATGTTAGATATGGGGATTTTTTGCTCTTTATATTGGGTTTTGAGGATCTCTTCTCGCGGAGGCCACCTTCTATCGTCAAGAAATTTGTTAGGCCTCAGTCGACCAGTTCGGTACCTTTCTTCCGTTGATTGAATACAGCTTCGAATTGGCTTATCCTGATTATTTACCTCCGACATTACTCGGGGGTTAATCCTGACTTTGGGTTCTTGATTATCAGAAGACCAGCGCTGAAATCTGAACCAATAGTCACTTAGAAGAATATCATCAGGCTGAGTTTTAATCAAGAAAAGTCTTTCTTTAATTTTTGTTGTTATGTGATCTGGCATTTATACTCCAATTACCTGGAAGTGAGAGATTTGATTTCGAATGGATAATAGGATTGTGAATTGTGGGAAAAATTCCTCAGGCGATCTCCCTGACCGGGCGTATCCTGGGAAAGAACAATGCCACCATTCTCTAATCTCAAGTGATGGAGAGGGCTGAAGTTGCCTAATGTTGTTCCAGAAAGGTGGTATGTTCTTCCTCGAATACTGGAAAATCTATTTGGTTGACCTATCACTACATGCCACATGGAATTAGTATTGAAGAATAATCAGACTGATAAATTAGTTACCAGCAAATCCCTAGCCAGGAAAAGTAGAGACTCAAGGAATAGTATTTTTTTTTTGGAAGATTATCACCTTTCCCAGATTCATCTAGTTTCTTGCCTCGATACATCTGAGATTATCCAAGTAAATTAATCAGACAAACCTAAATAAACCCCCTTTTATTTATAAAAACACATAACTAGAGCTAACATATTTTTACTTCTAATTTAAAAGTTGTGGATTATACCTGTAAGTGACTTTTGACATGAGAGATCTTAAGTCCTCTCACATTCATCAATTGAAGCACTGATTTAGGAGTGGCCCCTGAAAGACAAGGCTAATTCATGTTCACGAGAAGATTGATCGCAGGAAAAGAAACACAAACAATGATTTGCATCTTTAATCACCTTTTAATTAAGCGAATGTTAGCATTTTTCTTCGTTTAATCAAATTATTTATCCAAATTAGTCTATATAAAAGATTTCTACTTTTCATTATATATCTAAGTGATGGTTGAATGAAACAAGATCCAAGACCACTATTTGACCAGATCTCCATCATTCCCACTGTATATTTCACCCTCGAGTACCACTTAGTGATGACAATGATCTCCATGGATAGCTTAATTTGTTTCGGGAGAGTGATTAACTAAAGTTATTAGAGTTAAGTAATCACCAACAAACTCATGTGAAGTTCGACATTTAGGGCAACTAAGTACATAAACTTACTTTCCTGCCCTCCAAGCCTCTCAATAGCATGAATGAATGAGAGATGAAGATCAGGAGTCCACCGTAGTCTAGGCATTTTGGATCGAATATACTGCCTAATCGCACTCTTCTTCTCATTCCCTTCTGCTGATTTCAAGCTATCTTCATGTTTTATCTCTTCACCGTAGCTGGAGAACTCGAAAGCTTGATCATCAATAGTGTCACTTCCGGCTTCTTCATTTAAATCGATGGACGACATTTTTTCTGATGAATCAGATGATAATGTGGTTTGTTCAATTTCCATATTATCATCTCTTGATCCGGTGTTCATCTTTTCATCAGCCATTAACGCCTTTGCTTGTTGATTACTCCCATAAGTGAATGCAGAAACTTTTTATTGCAGACAACGAAGTATCAATTAAACTTAAAGATTTTTAAGAAAAATAATGCTTTATGGGCCATTAAAGTTTCACTTTCCTTCTGGGGACGTTACATTAGCAAGAATGCAACTATGTATATATATATGTATAGATTAATATATAACAGATACACATTATTAATCCCAACTGCTGGGCTGTGGGATTTTAGTGTATATTAACTTTATCAAACAATATTTTTAATGTATAGTCGAAGTAAAGAACTGAAATTTGGCAAAATACTAAGGCCATATGAAGTTCAATTAATTGTTTATCATTGAAATAATTAAAAACAAATACATAAAAATAATAAATAAATAAGAACTTTGATGCTTTAAATTTACTTAAAATCCTCCCTTACTGTAATTAATAAATATAAAGGGAAAAATATGAAATAAAATGATGAAAACTTAAATGATTGATGCTATGTATAAGGAAAAAATAAAAGAAGCTCTACCTGCAGAAAAATAACAAACAAATCTATATTAAATTAAACATATCCAAGTGGATCATCTTGCCAAATTAGACTGTATATACAGTAGCTTGAATCTTGATCCTCGTTTTTGTAGAAATTTTTAGCAAAAATCAAACTTAATAAGATATACAGAGTCGCATGTCCAAGTGTAGTCACACATAGAAACCCTAAAAAAGAGAGAAATTGTGTACCTGGCAAGTAGACATGCAACGATCATGAAAATGAACCTAAAAGATCCGATCCTTGAAATAATTTTCCGAATCCATAATAAAACTGCGATACATCTGGTTATTTTGAAGTTCGATTAGATTCAATATGTGCCGGTTTAAAACATCAAACAACCATTGAATACCATCTCAAACAAGACTTCTCATAAAGACGGCAAAAAAAACAAGTTTCAACTTTCAAGATACTACGGTTCATTTAAATTCAGTTGAAAGGAAAAATAAAAATCAAGGGGGTGTAAAATCAAAACTACAAAAAAGGAAGAAAATTAAATAGTTTTGATCTTGTAAGAATTGTATAAAGTAATGACGGCTTTGATCAAAACTCAAGCCCTTGGAGTCATATATAGAACGAATTACTAGTACCAAACGATGATTGTAGATCGTATTTCTCCAGTCATCGTTTCTCACCTTGCATCCCTGACGATCTGTCTTGCAAACTGGGATGAAGAAAATGGGAGGATAAAAAGAAGCTAAAGGAAGATGAAGACTAATAAGAGGAGGAAGAAAAGAGGACTCTCTCTTGTTTTTCTGTCTCTTGATTGATTTTGGGAGGTTTTTATTTCATTCAACAGAGGAATTAAATTCCAATGCTATTATTCGTCAGGATCAGATTTTTACCAAGACTTTCATGCAGTTGGTTGCACTTTCTTAGTGAGAAAATATAGAAATTCAAGGCGATCGGGCAATCCACTTGTCCTTTTTTCATAATAATGCAATAATTCTTGAATTATAGTTACAGATGAGCCTTACCCCATTGGCTGTTGAATATCAAATTATTCTTGACTACCCATCGCATGTCGTACTGCCCCAAATATTGGATCAATGATCCATATTTATCAATATCCCACTTTTTTTATGTGAGAATGCATTGATAAATCTGGATCATTGATAGTACCTCATGTAATAACCAAGAAGTAACCTTGAACATGTGACTTCCAAAACATTCCTCTCCTTTTCCCCTTTAAAACCCTCTTCTTTGACAGTTGTTCCGGTAAAATTTGTGGTATTAAGGATTATTATAATTATGTCAAAATTTAAATATTCTTGTAATGAGTATATGATATTCATTTATTTCAACCAAAAACTGAAGCTTTAACTCTATTTTCTTCCTGATATTGTTAATCTTAATTTTAAAGTTTGACCTCTGCTTCCAAGTTAATTATGCATTAATAAAAAAATATCCTTTGGTTATTATATTCCCTGAAATAATATTGAAAAGGGTTCCTATCGAACAACTTATATCACCTAAACAAAGACTTTATTAGTTATAATAAATTAATATAATGGGAGACTCCAGAATTTAGTTGTTACAAAATGGAACGATAAAATATATTATTAGAATGTTAAACTTACAACTAAAAGCATTCTTTCATTAAATGGTTGCTCATATCATGTTAATTGTAGATGTCACGATTATTTGATATGAATTTGATTATCCATCGACCATCCCTTTTATTTGTTTTATTTATCATGTGCTTATTGAATTGTTGTTAATTTGTATTCAATTAGGCGGATGGTGATACAAAATTATTTATATATATATTAAAAAAGATTTTATATATTATATTTTTTGCCTCAATGTTTTACGAACCTACGTTTCCTCAACAATTTTGTCCCTCAATCTCAATACTAGATTCGCCTCTATACCTATTTATTAAGTAAAAAAGGAGGTTATCTAGGCCAAGACCTCCAAAAAAATTTCAAAGCGTAAGAGTCCGATTATAAGAAAAAGTCAACTTAGTAAATGTTTGCGATTGCTTTTTAAAACTGCTTATCTGTTTCCAGACTAAAAAACTAGATTTCCAGTGTTCTATTTCATTGCTTCTGTATTATCTCATTTACATTTTTTGCATTTCTTTAAGCTTTGTTTTTCAGAGTTTTTGCTATTTTAATTATCTTGTAGAGGTTTCGCTCAGCAAGCAGCTTATTTTTATGATTCTCCATTGGCCATGTCATTATGCCACAACAGTTACAAGATCAATCTAGAGCTTTTTTGTTTGAGTTTGTAGGGAGTTATGTTCTAGTTATTATTGTGGGAGTTTTTTTGTGTTTCTTTGTTGAGTTTAGTGTTGTAAACTTTTATTGTTTGGGTTTGACTACCCCTAGTACTCATTTAATAAATTTGGTTTATGCAAAAACAAAAAAAAAATTAATTGCTTTTGTTATGCTTCTCGAAAAATAAGTAGAGAAAAACAGATAAGCGGGTCATGAGATGTTTTTCACTTATTTTACTTGTGTGGGGACCATTTTGTAACAATTTGAAGTTCATTAAGCTTTTTTTTTTTTATTTTAATAGCAAACATTCAATGTTTTTTTTTAAAACAACATTTTCAAACTTTAAGTAAAAGCAGTATAAAAGTACTTTGAATAAGCAATTGCAAGCACATCTTTATTAAGTTTTACAAGAAAAAACAAAAGGAAGACAAATCCTTGATATAATGTAACAGAGCAATAGAATTTTTGGCGTTAATAGGGTTGCAGTTCATTGCTGATAGACTTAAATAATAAATCAAAAGTATACAAAGTCAATTTTGGTGGGAATATTTGCATTCAAATCACGAGAAGTTAATTTCTATACGTTATTCTATCCTTCGGCACTTTCTTTCCATAATACCTTTTCACGACATTGATCAATATTTTTGTTCTCTAATTTGTTTTTATTAAAATTAATTCTACTCATCGTCTATTTCCTTTAAATTCCTAAACACATCCCTGTTATTGTCAAAGTCCTGTATAATGTACCTTGCGAAAAAAACTGTCCATTAAGAAATTTATTTAATTTCAATTACTATTTTCTTGTTCTTGGAAAGAAGAGCCGTAAATTTTCAAAGAAGTAGGTGATATAAAAGGACATCCCCAACTAATTGTTATGAATATGTTCCTATTCGGGATCGGGCTTAGTCACATCTCCTCTTTGGGACCAACTCGAGTTCTAATTCGCCGAGCGCGGAAAAAAATATTTGGCCTCCGATGTTCATATTCAAATAACCATGGATTTAATATACTGAATTTTCGGATGGCATCCAGAGAATTTTATTTTAATGAGAATTTTCTGTACAGTAGGACTATTGGACTTAAACCATGCACTTAGTTTTAAATTAAATTTATAACATTTTAGGCAACAAATTTTTTAAATGAGCAATGTAAAACCCTATATATATATATATTGTCTTCTATTTTGCAATGATAGTTGACATTTTCTTCAAGGAATTAATTTTTTAACAGCATATTTATTTTTTCCCATGGATGTTGACATGCAACCTAGCATATATACAGTATAAAAAATATACATTTCTCATTCAACTTAGCAACTTGAATGAATCAATGACCATCTTCAACGAGAGAGATACAAATATTTTGCATGTATATACAAATATCAAAAGAAAAAATATATAAACAAAGTTTAATAACTTTTAATTAAAATATTTTTAATCATTAATGTAAAACTTATGTAATAGATTTCTAGATGATAGAAATATATATATGATGTGATTCGATATTTTGGCTATAAGGTAAAATAACGTGGTAATGCAAAATAACGATAAACACACCAAGATTTTTTACGTGGAAAACCCTCAAATTGAGAGAAAAAACCACGGGACCTAGTCCAGTATAAAACTTCACTATAAATATTGATGATTTACAAGACTGTCTGGATGCGAAGAATAATCCCTCAAGGACTTACACGAATGTTTTTAGAGAATTTGTAAAAAAGGCCGAACAGACACAAATTTGCTCTCTTCGGAGTCTTTTTGCCTAGAAAATTTCAAAACCTTGCTATGAAGTTATCTGAGGGTATTTATAGGACTGCCTTAGTAACTAACTCGCGGAAAATCAGCCACATGATGTCCTTTGATCGTGGCTTGATGGGAGCCAAGCGTGTCCGAGAAATCCGCCCCATTAAAGCACGTTCCATCTCAGCCGGTTAATTAGTTTTAATTATGACCGGGTCTTCCGCTACTCTTTGACCAAAATCCCGAAGAGGGCAAAGGATGCCCGACAATATGCTGATCAGTATCCTGTGTTCGACAAGCATCTCTTCGGTATAATTTCTGCTCGGCAATTTTAGGGTTTGTGTCTTCATAAATGGATTTTACCCGAGAAATCAATATGTCATATGACATCACCTCACCCCCCGAAGTAAAGTAAGATGAGAGTAGTGAAATCTTGGTTTATTGTCTTCGGGTAAAATCCTGATACGCTCGGGATATTTTAACCGCCTAATTTTCCCGCCTGAAAATTTCAAAAATCTTGCGACGTTTCGTTTCCCAAGGCACATCTATAACCGTTCATGGGATTTTATTTGGACGGTGCTGATTTAACGACTGTTCCAGTGGCACCCCACTATAAATACTCGTTCATTTTGCTGATTTAACTTACTTTACTGCAGTTTGCTTCCGAGCTAGCATTAGACGTCCGACCAATCTTTTCCTCCATACTTATTTTCTTTCCATTCATCGAGTATGTCTTCTTCTGACGATATTTCGAAACTATAGACATGTTCGAGGAAGAGGGTATCCTGGGTCCCTCTCCTCGACATTCTTCTTCCTCTGATAGTGAGGAGACTTCAAGCTCGTCGACAGCCCCCGACGTTCGTAGAGAGGAGCATCAGGCTGCGACAGAGCAGGATCTGATAAAAGCCCGCGTTCCATGGTTTGAGATATTTGAATCAGGGATTAAATCGCAACGGCACATATCCAGTATCCAAACTAAATGGGGGATTTCAGAGGGGACATCTATTATTGTTCCCCCTCCCGGATCTCGCCCCCACTTGCCTCCCGTGGGTTATTTTCCCTTCTACATAGACCAACTTCGAGGGGGACTTCGCTTTCCTATCCCTTCTTTCTTTGTAGATGTTGCTTCCTACTTTGCCATTTCTCTAAGTCAGTTGTTCCCCAACAGTTATCGATTGTTGGCGGGTTTCTACATAGTCTTATCCTTTTTTGGCTTTTCCCCGACTCCCGAACTCTTTCATTGTTTCTTTCAATTAAATCGAAAAGAGATCGGGCTTTTTTATTTTTCTTCTCGAACAGGGATGGGTTTTCTGAAAAATTACCCCTCTTCCATAAAAAATTGGAAAAGATTTTTCTTCTTTGCTCGCCCACTCCAACCTTGGGACTGTCCCATGGAGTGGAAAGAAAACTTACCGAAGGGCAAGTCAATCAAGGGGCTACTTGAGGGAGAAACATATCTATCGGTTCGTCGTAAGCTTGGCGATCAGTGTTTTAACCTTGGGGAGCTGATTGACGACGGACTGCTGTACTTGTTCCAGCTTAGTCCTAAGGGTGTTTCCCTAAAAATGCCCCTCGGTGAGTATTTACCGAGCATCTTGCTTTGTTTGCGTATTTTGTGTTAACATGCTTGAATAATTGCTATGATGTTTCTTTCTTGCAGAAAACAAGATGCTGAAAGCCAAGATTGCTGCTAGCCTGAAGAAAATTGCCGCACCAGAGAAGGCTACCAAACCGACCACTGGAACAAATCCTCCCCCATCTGTTACACATGCTCCCCCCGAAGAGGTGATTGAAGTACCGGAGACGGAAGCCTTGATTCCTCGATCACTGAAGAGGGCGGCCCCCGAGGGCCAAGGTTCTTCCTCTAAACTTCCTCCTGCCAAGAAAACTCCCCCCCCCCCCCCCGAATCTCCCTTATCCACCGAGCTAATCCATCTCTTCAAACTCGGGCTACTTCTCAACCTGCTCCTGGTGGTTCTAGCTCTTCTCGTCCAACCTCCAGATATCACATACCTGATTGGATTTATCCCCCCAACGTCCCCATTCTGAGAAAACCGGACCCCAAAATTTCCCATTCTATTATTTGCAATTGGGCCAATTCTCCCGACCGCAAATACCTTGGAGGATTGGCCTTCAGCAATTTGATAAATGATTTTTCCACCTCCCTCACTCAGGTACCTTATATCCATTTCCATCTGATAAACTTTTTGTCTTCGGTATATTAACTTCGTTTATTTGCTTGCAGACCAATCTAATGGCTGGCGAGATTATGACTCGCTTCCAATCCATGAGATCCTCAGATGGGGAGAATCAGAAACATCTTAAACAGCTAGAAGGTATCGGTGAGGAGATGAAGAAATCCATAAAGCTACTGGAAGAGCGATACTCT
Organism: Haberlea rhodopensis; assembly: GCA_907163345.1. Lineage (NCBI taxonomy): Eukaryota > Viridiplantae > Streptophyta > Magnoliopsida > Lamiales > Gesneriaceae > Haberlea > Haberlea rhodopensis. Next base: position 112,988 of record CAJQUN010001054.1, read on the forward strand.
GCTGCTGTTGTTACTCGAGATAAGGCAGTGGCAGCTCTCAAGGAAGCGCACGGTAAATTAGCCGACTTTGAGGAAGCTAACACCACTTTATCCGGGCAATTCAGGTCCGTGACTGAAGAGAATAAATCCCTCTTAGAACAACTTTCACAAGAGAGATCACTGCGAGCTGAAGAGAACAAATCCCTTTCTGAACAGCTTGATCAGGAGAAACTATCTCGGGCTACTCAGATCGAGGAATCCTGGCTCCTCAAGAAAGAAGAATTTATGAAGTCTGAGGAGTATGGTGATATTCTGGGCGAACGCGCTGCTAAGTTCCTTAACTATGGCTTTGAAGCGTCTGTTCGTCAATTTAAAGCCGCTGGCTATCCTCCTGAAGGAACTTCAACAGACTTTATAAATGTTGATGAGGCCCTGAATACCGTTCCCGATGAATTCCTCCAGTTGTAAATTTAGGGATGTACCCTTTTTGTTTTAAAATTGTAATCTTTGGACCATGATATTATGACTTTCCCTGTCTTCTTACACTCTTGTGCAAACTAGTCTCTCCAACAAGCGAACTTTTTAGAAAATATCCCAACGTAATGAATATAACAGAACTCGGGGAAAAGACATCCCGAGCAGATAGATATGATCGGGTTTTAGAGAAAACATCCCCAGCATAATAAGGTGATACAATTTCAAGTTCAAACGTTGACCAAACATCTCGATCCAACGAGTAAACCGAACATTTGCACGCTAACCCGAGCATAATCACTTAGTCCCATTTTAGGTTCAAATACAGACCAAACTTCCCGATCCTGTATTTAACCTGCCAACAATGGACTATAATAACATAAGCTCGCTACCCCGAGCACAATAACATGGTATTTTCAAGTTTAAACGTTGACCAAACATCCCGATCCAACGAGTAAACGATGGTGTTTTCAAGTTTAAACGTTGACCAAACATCCCGATCCAACGAGTAAACCGAACATTGCTCGCTAACCCGAGCATAATCACTTAGTCCCATTTTAGGTTCAAATACAGACCAAACTTCCCGATCCTGTATTTAACCTGCCAACAATGGACTATAATAACATAAGCTCGCTACCCCGAGCACAATAACATGGTATTTTCAGTTTAAACGTTGACCAAACATCCCGATCCAACGGTAAACGATGGTGTTTTCAAGTTTAAACGTTGACCAAACATCCCAATCCACGAGGTAAACCGAACATTGCTCGCTACCCCGAGCATTAATCACTTAGTCCCATTTTAGGTTCAAATACAGACCAAACTTCCCGATCCTGTATTAACCTGCCACAATGGACTATAATAACATAAGTTCGCTACCTCCGGAGCACAATAACATGTATTTTCAAGTTTAAACGTTGACCAAACATCCCGATCCAACGAGTAACGATGGTGTTTTCCAAGTTGTTAAAATTGTGCCCAACACCCGATCCAACGAGTAAACCGAAACATTTGCTCGCTACCCCGGAAGCATATCACTTAGTCCCATTTTAGGTTCCAAATACAGACCAAACTTCCCGATCCTGTATTTAACATGCCAAACAATGGACTATAATAACATGAGCTCGCTACCCCGAGCACAACAACATGGTATTTTCAAGTTTAAACGTTGACCAAACATCCCCGATCCAACGAGTAAACGATGGTGTTTTCAAGTTTAAACGTTGACCAAACATCCGATCCAACGAGTAAACGATGGTGTTTTAAGTTTAAACGTTGACCAAACATCCCGATCCAACGATTAACCCGAACATTGCTCGCTACCCCGAGCATAATCACTTAGTCCCATTTTAGGTTCAAATACAGACCAAACTTCCCGATCCTGTATTTAACCTGCCAACAATGGACTATAATAACATGAAGCTCGCCTACCCCGAGCACAATAACATGGTGTTTTCAAGTTTAAACGTTGACCAAACCATCCCGATCCAACGAGTAACGATGGTGTTTTCAAGTTTAAACGTTGACCAAACATCCCGATCCAACGATTAACCGAACATTGCTCGCTACCCCGAGCATAATCACTTAGTCCCATTTTAGGTTCAAATACAGACCAAACTTCCCGATCCTGTATTTAACCTGCCAACAATGGACTATAATAACATAAGCTCGCTACCCCGAGCACAATAACATGGTATTTTCAGTTTAAACGTTGACCAAACATCCGATCCAACGAGTAAACGATGGTGTTTTCAAGTTTAAACGTTGACCAAACATCCCGATCCAACGAGTAAACGATGTGTTTTCAAGTTAAACGTTGACCAAACATCCCGATCAACGATTAACCCGAACATTGCTCGCTACCCCGAGCTAATCACTTAGTCCCATTTTAGGTCAAATACAGACCAAACTTCCCGATCCTGTATTTAACCTGCAACAATGGACTATAATAACATAGCTCGCTACCCCGAGCACAAAACATGGTTATTTTCAAGTTTAAACGTTGACCAAACATCCCGATCCAACGAGTAACGATGGTGTTTCAAGTTTAAACGTTGACCAAACATCCTGATCCAACGATTAACCCGAACATTGCTCGCTAACAAGAAATTTATTTATTTCGGAAATACATATGGGAACAGTAACGATAACTGAAAGATTACACAAAATACTTTCTTAAATTATGAATGTTCCAAGGTCTCACCAGTTCCCGACCTTCGCGATCTTCCAGCCTGTAGGCTCTTCTTCCAATCACCCTTTTTATTTATAAGGGCCTTCCCATTTGGGTGCTAACTTCTTTTACCTCCCCCGCGGGATTGATTCTTCGCAGCACCAGATCTCCCACTTGAAAAGCCCTCGGGCGAACCCTCCGATTGTAAGCATTGGTCACCCTTATTTTATACAATTCCACTTTAGCAAGGCTTTCTCTCTCAATTCCATAATCCCGTCTAACTCCAACTTCCTTTTTCTTCATTCTGGTCGGGGTCGTAACTCTGTACTCGAAGAGATTCAACTCCAATTTCTACTGGAATGAGGGCCTCAGATCCATATACTAAGCTATATGGAGTCTCTCCTGTAGATACCCGAGGAGTCGTTCTATAGGCCCATAAGACCCCGGGTAATTCATTTACCCACTCCCCTCGAGCCCCTTCTAGTTGTTTTGATCCCGTGCAATAAAATCCGATTAATCACTTCCGCCTGCCCATTTGCTTGAGGATAGGCGACTGAAGTGAAGACTTGTTAATTTTCATATCTTTGCACCATTTTGTATTCTTCCTCCCTGGAATTGTCTTCCGTTATCGGAAATTATTCTTCGAGGTATTCCGAAGCGGCATACTATATTTCTCCATAAAAATCTGATGACTTCCTCCTCAGTTATTTTAGCCAATGGTTCGGCTTCCACCCACTTAGTGAAGTACTCAACGGCTACTAGGAGAAATTTTCTCTGCCCTGTAGCGGGAGGAAAAGGCCCAACAATAATCCATTCCCCATGGTCAAAGGGGCAGGAAATGATGCTACTATTAAGAATTTCCGCAGGTACATGGGATAAATTTGCGTGCCTTTGGCAATTAAGCATTCTTCACAACTTCTCAGCATCT